>JAFVLL020013846.1:0-12247 GCA_021397915.2 Tor tambroides | reverse complement strand
AGACACAGTGGAGTTAATGGAGTTAAAATCTCATTGTTCATGGTTATCCAGTGCTGAGCATATGATTCAGTTAGAATGTAAAATATTTAAAGGAAAGGGGAATAAAAAGCAACACAGCTCTGCATTGTTCATGTTTCTGCTTGAAACGTACATCTGTTCCTCTGTTACAGATGTGAGTTAGTGTTCTTAGTTAACTCAATTACATGAAGCTTCCTCTTACCGAGCAGCGAGACTCTCTGACTACAACAAACAAACCCCCAACATAGCATAAAGTTAGCAAGACAGTTGAGATATTTGGGGAGGAAGTACATTGTTGTGTGAAAGAATTAGCAAGAAGAACAACCAAGATTCAGAGATGTTGTTCAAAGCCTTTATTCTGCCTCTTTCCTTTACCCTGAGGGCACACAGAGACCATCCATTTTAAAAGCAGGCGTATGCATTTAGGTAGTTTCTATCTACTGATTTCCTATTGGTATTATCCACTTATAGTAAGGAACCACAATGATGCATATCGCATGGACTTCCACTTCCTGGAAACGATTGTTAATGACATTGTGTTGTGGCCAGCTATCAGGCCTGTCAGTCATCAAGAGAAATGGATGCCATTTTCATTCAAATACTTACACTGTTACCCATAATGCTCTCCAGGGAAGACCATAATCATTGTGAATATATGAGAGATGAAAGCACATGCCATTAATTTCAATAAAGTGTAATTTCATTTTTACTGGTGTAAGCGAATGTATGTGGCTCTTTAATATCAACAGTTTCAGGCTGTGGTCAACAGTATTACCTACAACGTTTTCATAATAGGTTTTAAAAAGCAAAGAAGGGTCTCAGAAACAATGTCATTTGTGTCCCCATTACTTACTACTCGCATAATTAACAGGATACTGACCATAGTGATATTATTATTATTATTATTATTATTATTATTATTATTATTTTGAATTTTACTTCTGTAAAGCAAAATATATTAATTTGCATGCATATATTATTAAAATAAAATATAATTCCATTTCATTTTTCCCCCCTGAGAAAATGCATAATTTGTCTTTGTATTTGAAATTTCTGTTCAACCATGTTATGCTGTGACACTTATATTGGCCCTGTCATATATTTTACTGACTGTTACAGGTGTGGTGCAATGATATTTGCTAATTACACATGCACTGGTCAACCCTGCACCATTCAACCCCAGAACATTATTAATAATAATTAATAATATTATTAATGTTAATGTGATGTATTTTAAGTTGAAATACTGTACTTTAAAGTTTATGATAAAAGTTATAATAAATAAATATTCATACTTTACAAGGGTGTAGCCACATGGTTTTGATCAGAGATAGTAATATTGGTTGGATGAAAGGAATCTTGTTGAAGGGCAGTCGTGGCCTAATGGATAGAGCGTTAGACTTGTAACCTGAAGGTCGTGGGTTCAAGTCTCAGGTCTGGAAGGGATTGTAGGTGGGGGGAGTGAATAACCAGCACTCTCTCCACACTCAATACCATGACTGAGGTGAGACCCTTGAGCAAGGCACCAAACCCCCAAACTGGGCGCTGCAGCATTGGCTGCCCACTGCTCAGGGTGTATGTTCACTACTGTGTGTGTGATGCAGAGGACAAATTCCAAGTATGGGTCACCATACTTGGCCACACACCACTTCCCTTTCCCTTTGAGGTTAAAATTTGTGGAAAAATATAATTTAACAAAGATTCAGAATTAACTTGAAAAATCAAATTAAAAACATAAAAAAGTTTTAAAAATATATATTATTGTGCATATATATATTTTGTAATTAAAGAAAATAAGTGAAAAATAAAACAGCAAAACTATTGTGTTGACATGATGACAGTCATTATAGGTGTTTGAATTAAAAATCTGAAAGCACACAAAAAGAAGCATCCCATTTCCTAGAAAAGGTCTTTGTCTGTCTGGGTGTCAGGGCTCAAGTGTCCAGTATTGGCTCAGCTAGTCTTTATTTCTGTCACAGTTATCTGATCAGAGCCTCAATCTCTGTAACTACACTCTCCCTGAGTCCTGCCCAGCCTGAACCTCCTGACAACACACATATCATTATACTGTCTGAGTACTGCGCTACCTCTGAGTGGAGCTGACACCGTAATATACCTATACATCCCCTGATACAAGCACCTCCATCCCTGTCTCTCTCTGTCTCTCTTTCCACTCAGTTGTACACTGACCTTGTTTTATTGGTTCCTTCAAAGGCAGAGGGGGTGGCAAATGCATTCTCTGCTCTCTCTGTCTGTCTGTCACGCTGATCAGATCATTTTTTTCCACCAACTGCACATGGCAGCGGCTGCGGTCGGACCTGCGCGTATCGTAAGGATGCTTGTTGTGCTAATGAGGGTGCAGATGCACGTGAAAGAGCCTCTCCTGGTCCGAGACGAGGAGAAAAGAAGGAGGGCGGAGGGGTAGGGCGCTACAGAAATGTCAGTTTGAGATGGAGCTGGAATCAGTGAAGCACCTTGGCCCACCCATCCCGAGACTGAATGGACCAGGAAACGTGGTTAGAGCAATTACTTGTCCAGCTTCTGTCACAGCCAATCAGATCTGATGGTATCCTGCCAGTCGACAAGTGAACCCAGATACTTAGGCCTGAAACATACTCTGTGCGAGTAAACAGACATGAATTCTTCCAGCTACGGAAGCTGTGTAAGTTACTGTGTTTCGAAATGTGACCAAACTCAGTTCACAACTCAGCATTGCCACAAGGGGTGCTATATAGCAAACATTTACTTAATCAGAATCAGAATCAGAATCAGAATGAGCTTTATTGGCCAAGTATGTTTCCACATACGATGAATTTGTTGTAGTGACAGAAGTTAAACTCTTCAGGTCAACTAGCAACAGTTTGAAGAGAATCAGTCAAAGGATCGCTGATAAAAATGACAACACTGTTATGTCTTTTGAATACTGAGGTTACTTATGGTCACAATAAATCTCAACTTTGGTTTTATGTGAGACATAATTTTGTCATCAGCAAAGCATGCAAGTCTTGTAGGCACAGTCGCACACAGCCCAATTTTTCTACCCACACATACTCTGTGCGCTCAGCTGTTACATGCGCCTTGCAACTTTTTTAACTAATAAAGTGCACAAGGAGAATACTCGCCTAGTGCTTTGTTTCACATCCGAAAAAGACACGTAAGAGGCAGAACAACAAGTATTTGTGTGAGGGGTTAAGAGGTACCGCAACTATAGTTTAAAAGAGTACAAAGACATTTTTATTGCTTATAACTACTGGAGAGAAATAATGCAGACATGAGACAAAGCTATGAAACTTGAGCATCTGTGTTCGCAGCAATGCCTTATGGAATATGTTCTTTGAAAGGCTATGCTTTTGGGTGTAGATAAGTATAGTATATTAAACGCAAGGAGGCCTATAATATCTGAAGAGAGCTATCCATTAGCATTCCCATTCATTTAAATGCTATTTGCTTGTCTGGTGAGTCTGACCTGTATTTTGCTATTGTTTCTCATGGATGGTCCAGATACATGATTTGAACCAATTACCCGAGCTGTAAAATATTTCATACACAAGCATTTAATAACACATTTTAACATCCAAGCATATTCGCCGTACAGTTACGACCACCAGTTACATCCTGGATGCTCAAGAAATCCTCTCAGTCTGTAGTTTACTCCCTCTTTGTCTCTCCAGAAGGGTCATTATCCAGTAATGATAGGTCTTCATGGGGGGTCTTGAAGCACCCGGAGATCCTGGCGTTGTTAGTGTCACCCCTTCAGTCTCATCCATCACCAACACTACCCCACTACCACTTCCTCTCTGTGCGCCCACTCCACCTCATTTACTGCGATTAGAGTTGTTATGCCCGTCCGTGTAGGATGTACCTCTGACAGGAGAAGGATACTCCCTGTATCTCTGTTTGTCTGACTGTATCTGCATCTCTCTCCCTCTGGTTTTCATTTGTGTCTTTCTTTCAGTTTGTCTGTCTCTCTCTGTCAGTCAGAAGCACATCTGACATCTTAAGGGAATGTGTATTCGCACAAAGGACTTATTTTCTTTCTAAGTCCTATACTGCCGCGGATGTTAGTATGGCCAACAGACCAAATAAAAAGACTATAATATGCATTTATCACTTTCAGTGAACACAAAACAGTGTTGAACTTTAGATTTTTATTTTATGTTATTAGATTTTTGTATCAGCAAAAGGTGTGAATGAGGTTTGGAATTTATATAATAGTCCAAAAAAAAAAAAAAAAAAAAAAGTTTTAAATGCTGATTTGTGTGATTTTGTTATTATTATTATTATTTATTTATTTTTTTTAAAGTGACATTTACATTAAAAAAAAAAAAAAAAAAACCTGATGTAAAGGTTCTAATGAAATAAAATACACCACGGTTAATATTGGAAGTTTTGCTTCAATTCTTTTATCATTTATAAAGCCCAGCCTAATGTTAGTTTGTAGCTACTGACATATTTCACGTAACTGAAAGTGCATATATGTTTTAGAATTATATTTAAACATAACTTTACTTGTGTCTGGACTTGACAAATGTAGTCAACACTAAAATATGTAAAAAAAATTGAAAATGGGATGAGGATTATTTATTTGTCTTCCCTCCATCTTGTATAAATGGTGAAAATGCACAACTAAACATTTTTTGGTCATTAAAATAAAATTACATTTGATGACCATTAATGTGTTTTTAATTCTACATTACATAGTACTACTAACCAAGGTTTATAATAGTATTACTTTCAAAGAACATGGAAATTTTGCAGACCCCAAAAGATCAGCAGTGTTTGAAAACTACTTGCACAGTCAAGTACTGTATATAAAAGATGTCATCTTTCCCTGAAAATAGTGTCAGGAATAAGAAAATGTATTATAATGACCTTCCCATATTGCACGCTTTATAGTATGTTAGTACTTAATTTATTTTTGTTGTGTGGAATTCGCATCAATGATTGAACCGCAGGAAATTACACACATAGAGAAGAGAGGTAAACAATCGTTAAAGTAGCATTATAATGTTTTTTTTGTAAACACATCCGTGTATTTACAAATGATATGCAGTCTGACACGTTGTTTGCGCTTGTCGTATAACAGCACTATAATTTAAATTATGGGACTGTGTCTATTTATTTGTGCTTTTCTCTCTTGAATATGAACTCTAAAAATAGGATAGAATGACAGTCTACAGCGGAGATCACGGATCTTTAGCTCCGGGCCTTTTACCATCCCATCAGAAAACATCTCATCTGCCTCCTGCTACAGTCATATGTAGTTTTTCTAATCTTTAAATTATAAATTGAAAATGACAATTGGATTAAAGCAGTGAATAATTGAAGTCCTTTAGAAAAGAGTTTCTAGAAAAAAAAAAACAAGGACTGCAATATCACATATTAGGTCTGAAACGTAAGCTCATTGTATCGTTTGTGAAGTGCCCAGTCTAACTGTCACCAGAAGGAGAGGTCTGCATGGAAGATATTATTTCTGGCTAGTGTGAGCGTCTCCAGGCGCAGTCTTGGCTCTTTTATTTTACGTGTCATAATGCGATGGTGGAGTTTTCCCTGCGAGGCATCGCGGCTATTGGAAAGGCGAATAACATATGTTGTGTCTCAAATGCATCTCTCTGCTTTATTCCACTAGCACAGATGACCAGTGAGCTGTCCAGTGCCAAGGGCTAGGGGCAGAGGGACAGCATTCTCTGTTTGTCACAGATACACTCGTTTATCTGAAGAGAGATAATCGTGCTTGTGTATCTGGAGAACAACTGAGGGTAGAAACGTGGCCTAAAAAGCCCTAATCCATAAATACAGTGCTGTAATCGAGATTATATTATTTCAGTGTTTATTGCTCTTGGATGGGGATGGATTCTGAACATGATCATAGATGAACTTCTGTTATTGCTGAGTTCCTGTTTCCTCGGTTGCTAAGTACAGTGCATGTTTGTTGTAGTTACTGATTTTGTTTGTCACCTGTTTCTAGTTCAGTTGCTCATTATTCTACTATATTTATTTATACTCTTTGGGTTCTCGGGTGGTTATTGTGACAAAACTGTTGTGTTTGTATTTGTGTCTTCTTACCATACTTGTGGATTATCATCTTGTTTCTACTAATAAGGCTGCAAAAAAATTCTTGCCTCAGCTCTTTCCTTGGCCAGAATCTTCCAGATCTTTAAGAAATGTACATCTTTTCAAAATGCACTTATTTAGTAGAATAACCCAGTTTGTTCAATAGATCGTACTATTTGTGTCATTTCTTTTAAAAAAATGTTCCATATATTACATATAGACTTCAAATAACCGCACAGCCTCATTTTCAGTAGTCAAATTAATAAAACACACTGTAAATAAAATGTGCCATAAAAAGACGAAAAGTTGATTGTAAGTGTTGGTGAATTAGTACATGTGCAGGCATGACCCATTTGTTCATGTATTGACTCACTGTTTGTGACTGATTACATTCTGTAATTGTTGTGACAATATAACACAATGTAACAGAAGTAGTGTCCTATTTCCGAGTGAACAGTTTATTGATAAAAACCTTAACGGTACTAGGGAGTCGAAACTAAGGCTATGTTCACACAAAGATAGTTTTTGGGATCGACAACTGCATTAAACAGGTGTGAGTCTCAAAATGCCCAGTTCACGCAGCAGCTTACAGCATCTCGAATACTCTCCGAGTGAACGTGCAATGGGAGTCAAGCCTGCTGTCTTTCAAAAGCCTTTTCACTTTTGAATATGACAAGAGCTCAATCAAGCTGAATGTTTAATCAAATCTTCATTAACCAACAGCAGCTTTTATATTATTTGGATGGAGAGCAGAGCATGTGAGTCTTGCATAGAGCAAAAATCTGACGGGAGAACAGTGACTGGATCTATAACCTTCAGATGACACACAGCTTATATCTGCATCTCTGTAAGTTACTGAAACCACTCATGGAAACCTGCAATACGTGATAGACACACATTTGTCCAGCACAGAGCGGGTCTGTCTGATGTGACAGAGTTTCGTTCACACTCCACAAGTTTTCTGAGAATGCGGTTGTGAGTCCTGAAAATTTACGGGTGTGAATTCGGTTCTAGAATGTGGTTATCACTCCTGTAAATAACTGTACTGTGTGTGAATATAACCATAAGGATTCACACACATGACTGACAGCTGTATTCTGCTGCTGTGTGAACATGGCCTAAAAAAGTGGTACTGCCTATCCTTAGTAAAGATGTTAAACTACCAATGCAGTGAATGTAGTGGAGTCTCTTTCACAGATTCTCTGTGGGTGAAGAAAGCTTTACTCCTCAGGTATAATACACAGCGGGACCACCATCTCTACCTCCATCCTGCTGCTTTTGTCCTTTTATCTTTGAACCAAAAGAGAAAACTAATAGAGACTGTTCTCTCTTTGCATGAGAAATAACTATGGAGGAGTTTGAAAGGAGGGAGTAAAGTTTAGAAAAAAGGCCTTGAGCAATTAAGGACCAATGAGGGAACAAGAGCAACATAGTAAGTCCTACAAAGCTAATTACTGATGGCATTGGATGAGTGATTTAATATTTGCCCCTAAGAATATCAGGAGACCATTGAGTCCATGATGTCCATCCAGCAGAAGTCCAGAAAAACAGTCCATAACAAATGCAGAGTGATACAGGAGCTGTAAACAAGCGTTGTGTTTTTGCTCAGATGAAGGGCCACCAGCGGCCACTGTCATCCCTCGTAAACCTGTTCAGATCATGCGGAATATCTGCGGTGATAATCACCTGCCCACAGGCCCGTACGGCCCTGTGCTTGGCTGTAATTGGAGGTCTCGTTCACATACAGTGGCACACCTAACTCACTCTAAATAAACGCCAGTTCAGGGGCCGAAATGATATGCGCTTATCTTTTTAATTTTTTTCACAGTGCTGAATGTATTTTACCCAGGGCTTTGTCTGGGTCAGAAGTAGTTTACCTGCTCTTGGCCCTGTGGTGTGTATGCATGCATTTGTGCATCTGTATTTGAGACTGTTGACTTTAAGGCATAGACGACAAATACATTGAGCACTACTTAGCATAGCTGCTACTGAAAACCCCTCTGGCTCCTGTTGTTTTTAAAAACATTTGATTCACATGATAATGCACAT
This sequence comes from Tor tambroides, assembly GCA_021397915.2. Classification (NCBI taxonomy): domain Eukaryota; kingdom Metazoa; phylum Chordata; class Actinopteri; order Cypriniformes; family Cyprinidae; genus Tor; species Tor tambroides. Next base: position 4,126 of record JAFVLL020013846.1, on the reverse strand, counting down.
ATACTCTATATATAAATGCTTAGGAATCCTCATGAATTCCATCTGCATCTAAAAAGGTAATATAACTGAATTCAAATACAGTGCTTCCACACAGATAACAATTCTATGTGTGGTCAACTTAATATATTTAAATAAATACATAAATATAACAAATATATTATATTGCAGAGCACTGGAGAAGCAGTACTTACCATGAACCGAGCCACTCTGTAAATGAACACAGTGCCGCTCTTCGCTTTAAAACTTGCAGCACAACATACTGTATACTTCATTTTTAAACACATCCTTTGATTTGATAATAGCGATTTGATAAGATAGATAATTTCAGATTAATTTTGATTAATTGTGCTGTTCTATTTCTTTATTTGAAGTCAGACAGAAATAACATAGTAGCTCTCTGCTGTCTGCATAGGCATTTGTCGTATGGACTGAAATTATGAAGTGAAACACACAAAAGACTTAGCACACAACTGATTCCTAAAGAGTTTGGTGTTAACGTGTTGTTAAACTAACAATGTGATGTTTAAATCCCTTCAAGGCAAATTAGTGCATCTTGATAATGTCCCCGAGCAACTAGTTAATATTCCTATAAGTGTAGCTCTTATCTGCTTGAATCAGGAACAACTGAAATCGCCAAATTTGTCAAAATTCATTTACATATCAAATCAGCAATAAAATCTGACAGCAAAATATCATACATTTTACTTCTTTATCTCAAATCACGATCAAGTAAATGCACATTGGAGAGTTAAAAATAAAGGCTGTGCATCCACTTGATCATGATTTAAGATACTGAAGAAAAATGCCTAAATAAGTAAATAGGTATCTTATGCTTAGGCTGCATTCATTTGATCCAAAATACACAATGTTGAAAACATAGTTGTGCTGTTTAATATTTTTGTGGAAAACATGATACATTTTGTTTCCGGACTCTTTAATGAATAGAAAATTCAAAATAGCAGCATTTGTTTAAAATAGAAATGTCTTTACTGTGACTTTTGAACAATTTAACACATCCTTCCTTCCTGAATGAATAAATAAATAAATGTATTTATTTATTTATTTGTTTGTTTATTTATTTATTTTTGCTTTTTTTTAAATTCAAAATATATATTCATATTTTGCTTTTTAATATATTTAATATATTCATATTTTGATATTTAATCTTATTTTCTCTTATTCATTTGGTCCTTGTCCTCCAACTGTCTGATGATACTCTAAAGGTAATTTCACACCAGTCAGTCATTGAATGCCATCAGTGAATTACAGCTGAAAAATGCCATCAGTTAAATTGAAACACTTAAACAAGTGAGCAATGTTTCGATAGTCACAGTGTCTACAAACGGCTTACAGTTGTCTTTGCATATTAAGCTGTAGTAGGAGAAAGTGTTTTAACATCAGAAAAATTACACACGTCACATTAAAACTCTCCAATTTGAGATGATAAAGGTAGTTATTTCATGCCAATGTGAGGTTGATGTGACTCACTGTCTGTGTGGGTTTGTGATGGTGCCATAATGAGCAGTAAGGAAAGAAAGCCCTGTGAATTCATCCTTGACCTGTGAGTATGCATCATTAACTCCATTTGTCCCTCTGCAATTAACACTGCCTGCTTGACGGACCGCCCACTCCCTCGTTTCTTCCACACATCCATCTCTCCATCACTCTCTGTTCTCCCAGGTTAACTTCAGCCTATTTCTCCACCCCCTATTATTACCCATCACCCACTCTTGCTCCCCATGTCTGACCTGATTGTGAGGGTTCACACTCCTATTGTGGTCCCCAATTCCAGCTCAGTCTCCATCTCCATGGCAGCCCTCACGGTTGTCGCGGTGACAGGGCCGACCCTGTTGTCTTGGGTCAGCCGCTCAGTAAAGAGTTGAAGGCCAGTGGCCACTCGCAGGGGATGAGCCTCATCCCCCAATTACTCTGATCTCTGACCTCATGCTAAATTTCAGCTCATTTACTTATACTAACAGAGCCCCTCTGAACACAAGTAAACGTGTATGGTTACCATTAGATCAGACGAGCCTTAAAGGAATAGGTCACCCAAAATTGAAAATTCTGGGACTTCATGTTGTTCTAAAAGCCATATCATTCATCCATTCATTTACTCACTCACTTATTTATTTATTTATTTTCTGTGGAACACAAGATGACATTTTGAAGAATCTATAGAAGGACAGGTTTTAGCAGCTAAACACACACACACACACACACACACACACACACACACACACACACAAGCAGAGCTGGGTAGTGATTAGAATCAGACTACAGTTACTTTTTTATGGATTATATATGATTTACACAATAGCAATAATTTATTCATAATTTGTTGAGTCTCCCTAATTCCTCTGTTTCATATTTAAAAATTTCCTTTCTAAAATACAATTTCAAATACAATTTCATTTATTTAGTAAGTGTTTTATTTTGATTCATTTAAAAATTGTTTTAATGTAAGGTTTTTATTAATTAATTAAAAATAATTTTCATTAAACTCATAAACCCCCTGCAGTTCCTTCACAAACCCAGTTTGGGAAACCTTGACATAGTATAATGTTTAATGCACTTCATGTTGGTGATTACAACAAATGCAATATATTTGCTTACTCTTTTTTACTCTAATTTTTACATCAATATGGTAGAAGATTATCCTATTTAAATCAATGTGAAAAACAAAAATGAAAAATAATCTAAAATTAAACTAAAAAGTAGTCTGATAATATTACCTAAAATGTGTAATGTAATGGATTACTACAATTTGTGTCATGTAATTTGGAATCAGTAACAGATTACAATTTGTAAGTAACCTACCTAGCTCTGCACACAAGCGCCATGAAAGTAATTTATAGTAATTCATATTGCTTGTATCCTATATTAAATAGTTTTGCAACACCAAATGTTATTCTTGTGTAAGCTACACTGAAGCTCTTTTAAAAACGCAGCTGAAACTGACATTAAATGTCACTGATTCTTACATATTAAATTTGGGACTTTTCCTCACTCGATCACTAATGTATAACTTTGTAAGAAATGCAACAAAAGATCAAAGTCATATGGATCACTTATAACTGACAGCTGTTAATTTTTGATCTTGAGAAACATGGTCAGCATTAAAACAGCTACGAGAAGATCCTTTAAAAATTGTCCTTCATTTGTGTTCCACAGAAGAACATTATATGGGCTCAGTGATAACTATTCCTTTACCATGTTATTCGCAGACATGAGAAACTGACTGTATATGTATTACTTACACTGTTGTGAACCCTGTGTTTGTGTGTGTTTTTCTGGTTTTTATCACTGAGGAGTTTCACCTGTGTCTGGACTGCATGCAGGTTATTTAAGCAGCCAGTTGAAGCGAGGGCAAATATTTCAACATATAAACAAATATATACAAATAACTGATAAATTCTTAATGACTGTTTAAATATTCTCGCACAAGAGTGTATATACACTAAGGGAAGGGTTTAGAGGGATAAAACAGAGTTTACAGACATAGGTAGGAAAAAGCACTAAAGAAATCTGTTTTTAATTGTTTACAGGGCCTGGCCTATAAGTAGTGATGTCATATAGGGTAAGCTTATGGGAAACTCTGCAGATGAACCAGAGAACATTCCAGAACCAATTTTCTAAATCATCAAAATACTATATGGCCCATTCATGCCATGTCAAGATTATTTTAATTACTAGATGACAACCCAAACATTCTACTTGGAGCTGTTCACATCTTCAGCAACACTATCAATGGCAAAATTATTCTGTGTAATTTAAGTAATTAAAAGACAAAAGAATACAGTGTAAATACACAAATAAGTTCTGAGTAACCTAATATTAATTAACTACATTTACAAACTATAGGGTAAAGGTTAGAGTTAGGTATGGTTTAGAATTAGTTGATTTTGTGCATAATTTAGTGTTAGTAAGTAGATACATATAATGTGTAACTAGATCATGTTAAAATAAAGTGTTATCACATTGAGCTTATTTAGCAGGACATTAGTGTCACAGTTCTCAGGGAGAAACGGAAGGACGGATGCCAGGAATGAGGAGAACACGGAGAATTCACAAATAGAGTCTTTAATAATCCAACAGGAGACATGGGAAACACAAGGAATGACGTTAA
>JAFVLL020013845.1:0-81081 GCA_021397915.2 Tor tambroides | reverse complement strand
TTTTTTTTATTCTCATCTTATTTTTATTGTCTGTGTGTCGTTGTTGTCTCTGTGAACTGGAAGCTTGTGACATTAAACAAATTCCTTGTATGCGCAAGCATACTTGGCAATAAAAGCTCTTTCTGATTCTGATTCTGAAATTTCAGCAGTTAGATACATCAAAAGTGACAGTAAAGAATTTAACATTGTTACAAATATTTCTCTGTCAAATAAATGCTATTCTTTTTAACTTTCTGTTCATTGGCGAATCATTAAAAAAAAAAAGCAGCGAAACTGTTTTCAAAATTGATAAGAAATGTTTCTCGGGCACCAAATCAGCATATTAGAATGATTTCTGAAGGGTCATGTGACACTGAAGACTGGAGTAATGATGCTGAAAATCCAGCCTTACCATCACAGGAATGAACTACATGTTAAAATACATAAAATAGAAAACAATGGTTTCAAATTCACCATATTGCTTTTTTTAACTGTATTTTAAAACAAATTCTGCCTTGGTAAGCATAAGATAAAGCAATAAAACATCGTACTGACTCTTAACATTTGAATGGTAGTGTATACACAATTGTAGTTGTAGGTAAAGGGTCTATAAAATTATAGACTTCAATTATAGATTGTAATTATAGAATTATTAAATTTTGGTGGTACACGTGAAATTTAGTAAATGAATAAACATTTATGTAATAAAACATATATACGTGATAAAATATATATTTAATTTAATTTCTGGTATTTATAACTAAAATGTGCATTTTTGTGCTTGTAGTCATAAGACTGATGCATAGCTCATATTCTTATGTCAGTGTACAATGTGGGAAAGGGTATCCTGTTCTGCTCTTCAAATAGTAAAGGTATATTACTCTCAAATACTTTCTATGAGTTTTGAAAGACAATACTGGATGACCTGATTTCATCAGCTGTGGTATTTGGTCTAAAAAGTTTTTTTTACTGGATTAGACCACTGCAAGGGACTTTTGTTTTAAATATTAGCAAATTAGATGAGACCTGTCTAACTGAATTTGCATAGGTTAAGCCATAGTATAAAATTTTGGCTTTCCTTTAAAATATGCTTAAAATACTTGTTCAAACAAACAACTGTACCTACTTTACTTTAAACAGCTCTTTCTAAAGGTACTTCTGTGAAGTGTGTCTCATGACATAAACTATAGTGCTGTCAACAAACAAAAGTCAGCTTTAAACACCAGCTGATGACCAAACTAAGATAACGTAAATATTCTGGTGCCCTATGCAAGACGAAAACTGTCTTTTTCTGTACTAAGCAGCCTAAATTTGATAGTTCAGTCGGAAAGTTCATTCAGTGTGTAAGTGTAGATCTGGCAAGCTGTCTGTTTCAGCCACTATTACAGTACCTGGTCAGGAACAATTTAGCTTTGCTTGCATTTCCCATTTGTAAGATCTATACTTTCTCCTCAAACAGCATTATTTGCATGTTACTTCCTTGTAAGAACCAAATGATTCCAAGAAAGTAAAGCTTTCTGAAGGAAAAGATTCTTGCGTTGGCCGGGAATCGAACCCGGGTCAACTGCTTGGAAGGCAGCTATGCTAACCACTATACCACCAACGCTTACTGATACCTCGTGAGTCACACTAAGCAGACATGGTAGAAGAAATCCTACCTCTCAGTTTTTTAAAAATGGGTACAGAAAAGTGCATTAAAAATATTAAAAGAGGAATATGAGTAAAGTAAATAAAGTTTTAGTATTAACAACATCGCTAAATAAATTTAAAAAAATATTAAGAGCAGCTTATGCTTTGTTAACGTTAATCTACTTTCATTAAATATTCATTACACAAAACGTTTTACTGAGTATCATTGTGTATAATTTGTATATAATAAACGTTAATAGCATATTTAATCTGGCTTTACAACAGCTAGTCTCAAGAATTTGATGTTTTTGTACACTACAAAGCTTGTTACATCTCTCTCTAACAATAATGTCCAGGTTAGATAAACAGTCCTGAGGTTATCCTGTCCAACATGCAGTCGATAGATAGCTTACCTTGGTTATAAGAAGAGGTTCTCTGTGCTCCAGTCCACCTCTGAGGGTAAAACCCCATGGTGCTCCCCCAGCAAGGGTCACATCCACCACTTTCCATCCCTCACCATTACCATGATGTTCATCAAAACGCCCAGATCTCTCCGAACTGTAAAAGATCCTGTGATCTCCTTCAGGAAAGCCAGAGTCTATAGGGTATTGGTTGACCGTGTCCATTTCATACACAACCCGTCTCCCAAAATAACAAAATTGTAGTCTTTTGTGTTTAAAAAAAAACTGATTCCAAAAAACAAAAATCCTACATAGTCTTCCACATTAAAAGCAGCTGTTGATGCTATTCCACACGAACATCTCTTAGATACTTCGTTGCCTTGTTTTCTCCTCTGGACGAGGCGCTGTCCATCATTTAAGACCACTGTTTAATAATAAAGTGGAGTGTAAATTTACAAAACAAACTTACAGACGTATATATGTTTGTTTCAATTTTTGAAACAAACCGCGATGAATCGAAATGTGTAGTTTTGTTTGTTTATGGTTTATCTAACCCTTTCATTATGTTAGCATTAGCCAAAGGATTCAGTTTAACTTTGTCTCGCCATCAAGTATTTCCTGAATTAATAATAACAAACGCTCACTGACGATAACGCAACTGCCTGGATTCGAGTCGTAAATCCGAATTACAGATTAACGTTAGTCATAAAGGTTTCGCTGTGTTCAGACTAAGGTTACGTTCGTCCAATCTTGTGTTAAGTGCGTGTGCCGGCAGAGCTAGTCAGCTAACCGCGAGTCTTACTCAATCAACAAGTGGATCAACACCGCACTTTGCATCTCTTCCCTCAGCCACATCCAAAGTTTTCCAACTGTTGTACGAACCGAAACAAATAGATTTCCCTTTTATTTTTATCCTAACACAAAAAGTACAAAAGAGGAGGTACAAAGGCTGAAATGCTGGATGGCAGAAGGCTGATCTGTTGTAAGGATTACGTTTACAGGAGGGGAGAGCCTCCTCTATCTACCTGTGCGATCCTCATCAAAAATAATCAGAGAGCAGCAGCGACCTCTACTGTTCACTGTGTGTGGCCGCACTGATTTTTAAGCACTTATGAATATGGTCATTTAAGAATATGTGTTTAGACGTAATTTATTTATTGAAATAGTTAACGAATAGTTTGTATAATGGATTCAGATCAAACAATGCTGAAAGTACTTATATACTTAAGGAAATTAAAAGGGTTATTTTTCAAAATATGGTAACGAGTATCATTGATGTGTCAGACACGAAATAAATATTCAGGAAACGCTATACAAAAGGCATCATTCTGTAAGCTAACATTTTATTTAATAATAAGAAATGGTTTGATTCGAATGTTTGGCACATTTGAAAACAATAAATAAAATGTGTAATTTATTTAAATCGATTCCACTGTTAATTTAGGCCTACACGTCATTGATTTTACACTGTTTAATGTTTGTTTGAAATATTTTTAAATTAAAAATATATTATTGGTACAGTATAATGCCTTTTTGATCTGTGATGTGCTTTAACATACCATCTTAGAAATTAATCTTTTAAGAGAATTTGTCACTTGGATAACATAGCGAATAATAATATATTCTCACGAAACTTATTTAGCTTTCTCGTAATAAAAATCATGAATTAATATGTAACATGACATTGCTCCCAGAGAGGGCACTCACGGGTAGCTTTCCATTGATTCCTCTGTCCTGTTCATAATAGTTTCATAGTTCTGTGAAAATGAGCTCCCAGTGGACATTAGATTCACTTTGTTTTTCTTTTCTTCTTTGCCAGATGGTTCTTGTACAAGTACTGTCATGCTGAAGTAGCCTACTCTAGCCTAATTCTGAAAGTAAGATATGCCTCAGAAGTGTATTATGATAGGCATGCAGACTGAGCTGCCCACGTTCTTGGAAAAAAGAGAAAAAAAACATTAGCTTTGTGCTTGCTAAGGCACATATACCTAATTTGGATCAATGCAGAGAAAAATAATCAGCTGTGCTGCTTGCAAAGCAATCCTAGAGTAAGACAATCCTCTGTTCCTGCCAGAGGGAACACACACACTCTCTCTGTGTAGGCCTTCTGTTGTGCCTACATTACAAATCTAATATAGTCTATTGGCAGCTCAACCTACCGGTTAAAGTGCACTCAGATGCTATTGTAGAAATTCAGAATTCAAAGTCAGATAAAAACATAAAAGGGTGGTTATCATCATAAAGTGTTTATATTTTTAGTAAATTTCATAGCACCTTTATTTAGCTAATACATTCAAACTCAATTAAAGCTCAGCATGTGTTTGTTGAATATGAAACTACAAAAAAACTATGAAAACATACTGAATTGCTACATGAACAAAGCGAGCGATGAAGATCACTAATACAGCACCAATATGACTCACCCATTTATTTATTTATTTTTTGAAGATTATTAGGGATGATTGCTTAGTATAAACCTATTATATTTGACATACGTGGTTAATTAGCATGAATATTGCACATGAACATGAAGATTGCGTATGAAAGACTTATGCATTACTGAAAAGTGCCAAAGAAACTATCACTTGTTTTAGATTTATTTGTCATCTCTCAGAAGATCTCAGTTGGTCTCCATCATATGGAAGGTATAGCAGAACTTTTGTTTTTTTTACAGTACTGGGTGAGAAAGGCAAACAAGCAAAACTATGTACAGTAGTTTCATTGTCAATGACAGCCGAAAAGCAAAAGAGCATTTACACACTCAGCAACAGGTCATTAGAGACCTCTAAACCAGTAGTTTTTCTCATCAGCTCTCCCCATGCTAGCATAAAAAGAAATAGTTCTGCAAATTACCTAAATTGCCATGTGAATTACCACATGAATAATACGGTATTATTACATTAAGATTGGAAACTGCTTGTATATCTATGTCAAAGTAAATAAATCAGATTCTACATGCACACTGGAAGTGTGGATGTAGGTTTGATTTTCAGGGAACACACAAACTGGTAAAATGTGTATCATGAATGCCATTCAAGTTTTATTGGATAAGCATCTGCCAAATGTTTAAATGTATTAAAAATATACTGATTTTAGTGATATTTACCAGTAAATTAGACAATTAGATGGGAAGACTTAAATGCAGTGCTTTCATTAAAGACCTTTTACACTTCTATTATGCTCACAGTGTGGTGTCCATACTAATAAGTATGTTTTGCAGACCTTTTATTTACACTATAACAAACATCTCAATCACATGCTGTTCACACTAATTATTTCACATTAAAGGAGTAGTTCACCCAAAAATGAGCATTTGCTGAACATTTACTCACCCTCAGGCCATCCAAGATGTAAATGAGTTTGTTTCTTCATCTGAAGAGATTTAAAGAAATTTACATCACTTGCTCACCAATGGATCCTCTGCAGTGAATGGGTGCTGTCACAATGAGAGTTCAGACAGCTGATAAAAACATCACAATAATCCATAAGTAATCCACGCCACTTGTATCCAACAATTAAGTCTTGTAAAGTGAAAACCTGCATGTTTGTAATAAACCAATCCATCAAGGCATTTTAACTTCAAACCATTGATTTCTGCTAAAATAGTCTTCTATCTATAAGCATGTTTTAAACACAAAAAAATCATCTTATCTGAATCAGGAGAGAAATATGCACAGATAAAGCAATATTTACAAGTGAAAACAGTCCAAAACAGTTCTAAACAAATATGTTGGTGGATTTTAATATAAAAATACTTTTTAAATTCTTTTTTAAATTTTTATAATTTTTTTATTTTTATAAATTATTTTTATTTATTTTACTTTATTATTATTATTATTATTATGTACTTTTGGCCAGAAGCGATAGTTAAGTTACAACACTTTAATGATAGATTTGTTTTTGTTTTTTACTTCACAGAACATTAATTGGACTGTCATGTGAACTAATTGTGGATTATTGTGATGTTTGAAGTCTCATTCTGACTCATTCAGCAGTTTGAACTCACATTCTGACGGCACCCATTCACTGCAGAGGAGCATTGGTGAGCAAGTTATGTAATGCTAAATATCTCTGAAATCTGTTCCAATGAAGAAACAAACTCATCTACAGTTTGGATGGCCTGAGGGTGAGTAAAGTTTCAGCAAATTTTCATTTTGAGGTGAACTATTCCTTTAATAGTCAAAAGTGTAAAGGTATTCTTCTGATCTAATCTCAGTATACAGAACACACACACACACATACAGATTTGCTGTAATGTCTAGAGAAGAAGCTCTAGAAATGAAGTGATGAGACACTGGCAATGCTGAGAGGTGTGAGCATGCTGTCCTTTGCTGTACTGCCATAGAAACACCACAACCACACTTACTTTTCAACATTTAGATTTATATATATATATAGAGAGAGAGAGAGAGAGAGAGAGAGAGAGAAACAATGTATTCAATGATTCTTAAAGCAGTTCAGTTTTGGTTCATTTCAAAGCTACTTACTGCACTAAATAAATCTTTTTTTTTATATATAATTTATATTTACCTCTAACATCCATAACAAGGAGAAATGCAAATTGGGGTAGAGAGAATGTACAGTTTAATTTTACGTACATGCTCATAAAACCCTACAGTGATGGGAACCAATGTCCCTCTCCTGCATTCCGTACTATTTTAAATTAATAATAATGTGCATTGCCTATGAAATATAAAATTCAAGCTGGTCTAAAGTCAAGGACAAAATACAGAATGAGCATGAACATTTTTTAAGAGTTTTTAGATTCATTCCTTCTGCACTGCACTTCTCAGAGATCAGGCTGTTGCTAAGCAACTATAAAATAAAGCAGAATCCTCTTAAGTCAGATAACCTCCTAACAATTGCTGTACAGTACATACTCTACACATCAGTGTTCCATGTGTATTTCTCTCAGCTGATTCTTGCTGTAATATGGAGAAAGTGAATGTAACTGAAGTCTACTTATTCAACGAGCACCATTCAAACTCTCAAATATAAGACAACCGTTTTTGCCCTATGGGTAAAATCCAACACTGGATTGAAATTTAATATTCGGTTGTGAGAAAACTGGCAGCTTCACTTGTGGTTTAGTCTTTGTGCTTATTCTATACTGCAGTGTGCAAGTTTTACTGTCTATTTAAGTGGGCTCTATCTGAGTGAATGCAAGCGTGTGGCATCAGTTCATGACATGTACAGTCATTTAAAAGGCTTTTTATGACTCATTGCACAATGTCACCTAACATTAAACACGTCATTTTCATGAAATAGAAAAATGAGATATTTGTAGATGCCCACTGTCACTTTATGTAATGCAAAACAACTTCCAGCTCAGTCTAAACTATAATACACTGTAGACTGTATTCACTGTATTGCATTATTTGTGATGGAATAGAAATACATCACTGTTGCTCACTGAAAAGGAAAGTGAATTTAGCTCACTGGTGTATTTTGTGCATGATCTATAGTTGCCATGGTAATGATGGCTGAGTACAGTATAATGAATATCACACAGTGTTAAAGTCTAGTGTTCTCACTGCTCAACATTTCTTATTTTCACACGCAAATAGGACAAGCGATAAAATCACAAATACTTCTGAATTTGAGGAGTGTTGGATTTCAAACCAGGATAAAACAGCTGATTGGCAAGCTTCTCTCACATTTGGCAAATATTTAGCCAAAGCATTTGATATGCATTTCATCAGTTCATGCATTCCCAGGGAATCAAACCCACAACCCTGCCATTGCTGTTATTTACTACTGTTTAAACTCACTCTCTAACTACCTAATCTGCCAATCTGATTTTGACATTTGAAACAGGCTTTTGTTTTGACTTCACAAGTGCTAATAACTATTCTTAGACATTTATAACTTGCTATTTTTGTCTGAATCGAAGTTTTCTTATTTAGTGAACTGTTAAAAGCAATGACACACTCACAATCGTAGTAATTAACAATATTACTTAATCACCTGCCACCTTTTACTGCCAAATGACAGGAAGATTGTGCCTTAGCAATGCTTTAAAAAGAACACCTAAAAACCAAACATTTGCACAATATCTGTGGATTAGTCTACGTCTTCAGAAATCTAGATTCTGTAGGCTGCTTAAAACTGTGTTATAAAGGTGCGTGAGACCCTCAACGAGCTCGGGGCAAACTCACGTGGCCTGTAAACACATGCGCGAGCAGGAGGCGCTATGACATGAATAATGTGGCGGAGAGCATAATTTATGATTTGAGACATAATGCAACTTCATAACCAATCCTCGCACTCAGGAGTGAAGCGTAGGTGAACTTGTTTGATTGACGTCGTGGGAGTCCGTCCGCAGACCACCGTATGCACGCGCGCAGCCATTGCATTGAATCGCACCGACGATGCAGAGAGGATGGAGACGATCTACAAGGAGGCACGATGGTTAATAACATAGAGATTTCTGGCGTTTTTCATTAAAAACGTCATCCACTGTTATTTCCACTGGATTTTTTTGGAAGTGAGGGAGCCGAAATCCGTTTTTTTGGAAAACGTCTTTTTCTAACCTTGTTCATTCGGTCCCAAAATGAGCAAACTGCTCCATGCGGTACGTACGAATCGAGTGCATGTTTTACATGTTTCTTTTGCTCTCTAAAGAACTCGTTTCATTGTAGTGCCAGCGTTTGAATGTTCATACATCTGCACTGAGACGCAGCTGGCCGAAATGAAAGTACGCCTACTCAAAGTCAGCAGCAGAGCTTTGCGCATGTTGCGGGTATCATGTCTCAAATGTTTAGAACCACCTCTGATTGAGTATTGACCTCTCTGTCCCAATGGAGTTCAGGTGCATAACGGATTCTTGCTAAGTAGCACAAGTTAACATAGTTGTTCGCAATCTCTCCGGTCATTTCTTGCGTCAAATCATTATGAATTTTGATCATAATGTGTTCAGGTTCAAGTTCAGGTTGGCAATGTTGCTTATAAGGTTTACTTGAGTTAACCGCTTTAAGTGTGTATGCTTAGGTTTTATTACACCCCAAAAAGAGGCTGCAGTTGATCAACTTTTCAGCAACAAACAGGCTACTCTGTAACATCATTCAGTCACTTGTCAGAAATGTGTAACAGGGTGAATACAGGTAAAGTGGGACGCTTGAAGATAATTTGTCATTTGTCTGTTTTTAAAATATACAGTAAACCAAAATGGCTGCGTTAATGTCAAACCATTTTAGTTTATGGTGCACTGATTTCATTGGGGGTTTTAGATGCATATTCACTCTAGTTAACTGAACATTTAACAGAATAGTAGCCTACATATGTATTTTGCATATTTTTGAATGTGCAAGAGATCTTAAAGATTTTCAGTGTATTCTCAAGACAGAATATGAGTCTATATAGAACACTTTGTGACATTTTATACACTTTATATGGGTTTAGAGGTTTGAATATTAGTCGTCATAACAGAATCCTTATTTTATTGAGGAATAATTTTGGAAACTCCATGGGACCCTGATTGGTTTTTGTTGTTAAATGTTGAAGTGAGAACATTTAGCCCACATAATAGTTAGCAAAATAAATAAAAACAAAGTGGTTTAAGCTTGCAGGTTATTAAATGTGTTTCCAAAGTTCTTTGAAAAGGGCGAATGATATACAGTTAACAGTAATCACGACTTTGAATTTTAGTGCAAAAGTTTACTTTAAATCAACTTCTAGTTGATGCATTGCCAAGAATTATTGTATTTTATTATATTTTAATATAATAAAATTAATTGACATAACAATATACTGTAATTTTATACTCAGTAGTCACCTATATTATTTACTCTTCTACAAAGCATCTGCAAAAATGTCAGAGATGTAGGATTGTTTCTAATTTTGGGTGCATATATAGGTTAGACAAATAAGCATTTAGATTGATATGCAGAATGAATTTACATTTACTTTTACATTATGAGTTAGATTATTCTATTATTCTATTATGATTAATAGAATAATATTTAGACACAGAACAAAATCATTTTGCTTAATGGAGCTCAGTGGACATTTAGTATGCACTTGTCCAAAATGTATTCATTATATGGCAAAAGAACATCCTCAATGTCCGTATACATAGTTTGAAATGATAAAAAGGTAGTTTGAAAGATATGAAGTCATTGCCTTCCAGAGGCTCATCACTCCCTCACAAGGTCACCAAATCCTTGGAATGTTTTCCTCTAGAAATCTATCTAAACTCATCTTGACTGGGCAACAGGCCAATAAGAGTCAGCTAAATTATCTGGGTCTCTCATGTTAGAAAGAGCAGAAAGAAAAAGCAGAAAATATTGGTAATAACTTCCTTACCCGTTCAGAATCAAAAGAAAATATTAGAAAATAAAGAAAATATTTAACAGTTGGGTGAGTCACAATTATTCATTGTGATGAATTAAAATGTATTCATTTTGATGTACGTATGGGTCCATTTGAGGCTTTGTGTTTCAGAGTTTATTATGATGATTTCAGGATTAATGATACATAAACAGACCTGGTTTGAAGGAAGCAGCAGAGCAGGGACTGGATCGCCTTGATAAAGCCAATCAGATTAAAGTAGGTCTTCTGTCAACTAGGTCACCCCGACCTACATAGCTTGTCCCATGGAAAATACTCAGCTTTTTTAATCATAATGTACCTATATCATGATAGAGCAAGGAGAGACATTTATTAAATTCACAACATACAAAATAATCAAAGAGGTGTGGATTACCAATACAGATCTATGCATATAGTCCACACTGGTAAGGTGAAAAACTAATATTTTAGGGAAAATAACTCATGCCTTTGTTTAGTTAGAGATATTTATCACTAAATACAGTTTGCATATATAGTGCTTAGATGGATAAGGTCTGATGATAACAAACAAATGCCATTTTTAGTTTCATAATTTTTTATTTTTTACCTTGAAATATTGGTTTCACAATCATTCAGATGGTACACTGTCTTCTAATAAGGTGAATGCACATGTACAGCTATCCATTGTAATTACCACAGTAACAGCGAGTTCCACTCACTTAACTGTATAGGGGCTCCAAAGTCACAGAAATACACATACAGTTGCTTTAATCAAATTATTATTGCATGAAGTTGTTGCTGGACCTTTTTTAACTCTGTTTCATCATACTGCTCTTCAAGCATTTTTAAGTATTTGGATTCACATGTAGTTTTAGGATTTCTCCTAAAGTTGCTGGATTACATCATGCCATGTGTTACTCTTTTAAGTTTTTACTCTCTATCTCCTTCTTGTACACACATTTTCTCACTCTCAATAGTGGTGTGGAGAATGGAGGCAGCCAGAGCTGGCACTTTAATTCCATGGTGCTTTTTCCTCTTCATATCTGTCAGCGGGTCGCTGCATAATTAGCTGCAGATATCTGCACAGGTTTCCATGGTGCAGCATCATCTCTGTGTGAAAGGCCTGCCTACACATAAACACTCTCTCACACACACATACACAGCAGAATGCTGGAGGTTTAGCACTTTATTATAATTATCGCCTATTATTGCAGATCTGGAACACCCTTACTCACTATGTGACTGTAACATTAATGTACATTTATATTAATATAATTTATAGTAAAATATTATTTATTAAAACCAAGTCACATAAAATTCTAATCAAGTTTATGTATTTTTCAAGTTGAGCATTTCTGCCTTCATTCATATGAATTTTTGCCTTCATTTGCACTTGATGTTGTATTTGTTGTCATGTGGTCTTTGTTTGCTAGAGTTTTTGAAATTCACAATATTGTAGGGTGCCCCTTTTGTCATTTTAAGTTAAGAAGGGTTTCACAAGTGCCCCCTGTGTGCCCTTGGTATGCCTTTTTTGCCTTTCAGAATTGTTTAGAGGATTCATTGCCTCCCTTTTACTCTCAGACAAAGCACATCTGTACCTCTGTACAGACAGTGTTTGTGTTTTGTGTTGCTTTGTGCTTTCTTCTTGAGTGAGTGAGTTACTTTGGCCATTTAAAGCAAAATATTGATATAAATAACAAGGAAATTGGTATAGGTTTGATACTGATATAGTGTTATAGTTCATATGTTTTGTATTCTATGTACTTGTTTTGGAAATGTTACACAGTTACTATTAGGTAGGTATTAAGTTTTTGAATGTAAACACAAAATATATGCAATGCTATTGAAGATTGTTATTCATAGTGGGGGTGGTCTCACTGAAAATGCATCTATTGGACACAAAGAGACTAATTGTGTATTTGCGTCAAGCTTGAGTAGACTGCATCAGGGCAAAGCAACCCACCATCTCCTAATTCACAGCTTCTTATTAAAACAGTCTAGAGGCAGGCTGACCGTGGGAGGAGAGAAGAGATTGGCTGGTTGACGTGATTGGAATAAACAGTGATTCCTGACCAGAACCCCCCCTCCAAAAACCCCACTTTATTTCTTTGTCGCTTTGTCTTATTCTTCATTTGTATTCTGACTGAAATGCACATCTTCTCATACACAATTGCTGACACAACATGACCTGTGAAGATTCGCACATCAGCAGGACGGATCACATGTTACTCAAATATTCATGGATCTTTTTAAAATTCACAAGCTTTGATTTTTCAACACACAAGTGAAGGTCACAAGACTGTAAATCCACATCAAGTGTGGCGTTTAGGATGGCATCACAGTTGCCTAATAATAATGTTATTAATAAATAATGAGCTTTACTAAAGTTGCCCCACTTCCTCACAATGAGATTTATAAAATGCATACCTTTTCAGGAAATATTCAAGATCAAGCTAGCTGCTAAAATGCCCTTTAAAAACTATTATGCAGTAGTTTGCACTGAAGAACTTGTATTATTTATTTATTTATTTATTTTTGCATTATGCTTAGCCCTTCTAGTTTGGCCAACAATGTATTAAATTGACCAAAAGTGACAAAAGTCCTTAACATTTTGTAGTATTACATTCAACATCACAATTTCTAATTACTCACTAAAGCACTGATAGAGATTTTTTCTGACTGTTCTCTGATTTGGTTCTGCCCACATGCAAGAGATATAATAAAAACAGATGAAATCCCATAGAAACCATGTCAGTGATTGTCGTTCTGAATGAATTTTACTCACTGACAATCGTTTGTGATAATACACACCTGCAGCTTATATACAGATGTTTTTTAGCAGCAAGAAATCAGATTTCTTGTTAAAGACATCTTATTTTTCCCAGCAGTACATCTCATTGGTGAGCATATTTTCAAAGCTGTGGACAGTTACAAAGCCTCTCGGTAACATTAAGGCATTCAGCGGCAGGAACACCAAGCAATCAACAGTAGCAATAAAACGGCTGTCAGTGTGAACGGGACTTAAGAATATTGTAATAGCCAGCTGGTATATTAGACGCTTTTGTGACCATGCTGAAATTAGGTTGATCTATTATGGTCCTATAAGGCAGACACACACATCCTGTGCTGGCTCAACTCTCAGAGCCGCTGAATAAACTGGGCCACAATCCCTGTCACCGTAGTGCGCTGGTCAGGCTGTGTCACAAGTTCAGCCTCTGCCCAGGTGGTGGAAATGTGTAATCATTTCCAGTTGGCGTTCTTTGGAAAGACACTATTTTGTATTTATTTCCCTCAGTCTATTCCTGACTATTTGACTGCCCACTTCTCCATCCGGTAATATTACAGGTAATGGCTATCTGCTGTGTTGAGATATTCATCAGAAATTTATTGTTTTGTTTGTTCCATGGTACAGTGTCAAATACAGTGTGAAAATGTTACAGTAAAAAACTGTTAAAAGGTTAACTTACCTTGCCATATATGTTGAAAAACTGCAAATGGTTTAACATCATATTGTATGTAATTTAACTGTAAAATACTGTCAAACATATGGTTTTTGCAAGAAAAAACTATGAAGTTTTAAAATATTCTGGTACCAATGTGCCATGCCGTAATGCTTGAAACATATGTTTTATTATGGTGAATTTTGGCATTTTGCAACTGCTGTAAATATAACAGGATATTTTTTTACTGTGTAGAAAGAAAGTCAAACGGGTTTGAAAGGCCACGAGAGTGTAAAAATGATGAGAGGATTTTAACTTTTGGGCAAACTATCACTTTAAATAATGAGAGATGGGAGTTTGTGAGAGCTGAATGAATTTGACAGTATCCTGCCCTTGGTTGAGCATGTAGCATGTACTTTGTGTCCTTGTGTTGTTTTGCTTTTTCCTGCTGTTTTTCCCACTGATTGTCTAGTCAGTGGTGAAGGTTGACAGGAGTTGGTTACAATGTAGATAGAATGAGAGAATGCTTACAGTATACCTTTTATACTAATACACAAATAGTTTGACAGATGCGTAACTGGGGAATAGTGTAATATGGAAAGGATTTCAAATGCTTTTGGATTTGGTTCTCAATCATAAGGTTCCTTTAAATGCCATTTTACACTCTTAAAAATAAAGGTGCTTCACAATGCCATAGAAGAACCTTTTTGTCTAAATGGTTCCATAAAGAACCTTTAACATCTGTAGAACATTTCTGTTTCACAAAAGGTTCTTTGTGGTGAAAGTAGGTTCTTCAGATTATAAAAAGGTAAGAAAGAGATGGTTCTTTAAAGAACCTTTGACTGAATGGTTCTTTGTGGAACCAAAAATGGTTCTTCTATGGCATCGCTGTGAAGAACCTTTTGAAGCACCTTTATTTTTAAGAGTGTATAATATGCCCTAAAAACAGAAGACATATAAAAAATCTTACTGACAGTATTTTTTTTAACATAAACATATTTTCTCTTTTTGTTCTAGGAGCTGTACGATCTTGAGGATCTTCTAAATTAGTATTTTTTTCTTGATTGGTCCTTATTCTGCTACAGGGCAAATGAGAAATTACTGCTGAACGTAAAATGTTCAAATAAGCTGAACTTAAGGCAATTGAGAATGAAAAACTGGGGCAAAACATATACTAAGTGATGTCTTGCTACAGTATCTATTTTAAGCAGATTTGCTTTAGTTTAGTCACGCAGAAGCATTTCTGGAAATTATTTTTCTATTCACATTTTCCATTTTAATAAGATAGAGGAATGTAGGCCTGGAGTGAAGTGTATCAATCTGTCTCTGTGCAGCAGATGGAGCCATGGCTGCATTTTGAAGCGTTTCAATCAGATATGTGATAATTCTATTTAGAAGCCAAAGCAAGCTATTTATATAATCCGAATTCAAATGACATGTCGTTCCAAACCTGTATGACTTTCTTTAATCTGTGGAAAACAAAGGATATTTTGAAATGAGAAAATGTCTCAATGAACAATATTGTTTTGGATCCTATCACCTCGCATTATATAAGGGTCTTGAAAATATATTCTCTTATGTTATTCAGAAGAAACAAAGCCATACAGGTTTAGATTGACTTGAAGGTGATTAAATAATAACAGAATTGTCATTTTTGAAAGAACTATTGTTGGTTTTGAAGATATTTTTATTAATATAGCTATACATACTTCATTATATTCCACAGGCTCTGGCTTACATGTAGAGCAGTGTGTATCTCATAATCTTTAAGCATGGAAATAGAAAATGCTTGATGGTTTGAAGTCAAAAGTAATCCACGTTGAAGAAAGGCATTGATATTTCTGACAGTGGCTATGAAGTACAGCCGAAATAGCAAGTCTTATCTAGAAGATTAGTAAGCACTAAGTATGTTTGCTTTAGTGTCTCGTTACCATTTTCACGACGCACACGCTGTAGTCAACAGTAGAT
The DNA here is from genome assembly GCA_021397915.2 of Tor tambroides. Classification (NCBI taxonomy): domain Eukaryota; kingdom Metazoa; phylum Chordata; class Actinopteri; order Cypriniformes; family Cyprinidae; genus Tor; species Tor tambroides. The sequence goes on along the minus strand of JAFVLL020013845.1, from coordinate 65,375 downwards.
GATAAAATGACAGAACTTAATTCATATCCTCTGTCTTGCACTTTCTCCTCCGTAGCCTGCAGTTTCCATGGCAACTCTGTGTAGCATGAGCGCTTGTCAGCCCACTCAGGCAGGCTTCGCTGTGTGAAGTCACAAATAAAACATTCTCTCTGTTCATCTCACCATCCCCACTGCAGTACAAACCCAAGCACTTCCTCCTGACTATACCAGTTCTAGCGATTCACACAGGAATCATAGCAGTCCACTCAATTTGTCCTCCTTTGTGGAACAGTGGAAGAGTTGCAAATCGCTCTGTGATAATGTCAAGCCTGGTAGGGCTTAAATCTGCCATCATGTACAGTGGATTATGTGTACATGTATATGCAGAAGCAACAGAAGTTTTCAGTTGCTGGCAAGGTAATGTTTCACGTCAGGCATTGAGTGTATACTTTTATTTTCAAAGCTGGGACTGTCAAGCTTGATAAGATTTTTTAAAAGTATTTAAGAAAATAAAAAAGCATCCTGTTTTTTTTGTTGTCAATAGGTTCTGTCTTATATTTCGTATGTAGGAACTTTATACTCTCTTTTCCAGAAATGCAACTGTTATTAATACAAGATCGCTCCATTATTGCACTGCATGACTGTTGCTTTGATATTTGCATATTTTGCACCTTGGTAGCTAGTAGCTTAGTAGTTATTTATATTGTGGCACAATTTAAGGCATTTAAATTTAATTTTCAGAAAACAGACAACACAGTGTATTTAATGTATTCTTTAAGAGATGAAAATCGAAATTCTGTGATTAACTCACCCTCATGTGAGTTTCTTTCATCTGTGGAACATAAGATATTTTAAAGAATCTTCATGTGGGTTTATTGCATGTAACGGCAGTCATAGTAACCAAATTAATAAAAATGCACCATAAAAGTGTTCCGTATTACTTTTGCACTATATTCATAGTCTTCTAAAGCCATAAACTAGACCATAGTGAAAAATAAATATACTAAAATGTATTTGAAATACATTAATTTCATGCTACAAATACATTTACATATTTATGTACTTAATAAAAATACCCTGCAATTGTACTTTTGGTATACTAAACTGGTAACTTCTGCTAAATTGGAACAACTAATTTTGTGCTCGATGCACTTTAATTGTGCAGAAGTATAATTACTATTTAATAAGTATATTTAATTGTGCTTAAGTGGAACTACTGTATTGCAAGTATACTTTAGGTACACTTTAAATATCTTGCATTTAAAGTCCAATATTATAAAAATGTACATTGTGCACTCCAAATAAAATTTAATTATAACTTTCATATCAGTAAGTCTTGAGCAATATGTCAGTAAATATGTTAATAGATTTGAACTGAAATAAATATATATTACTTTTTACTTTGGGAATTATATGAAGAACAAATCAAATTTAAGTCACGGTTTATTCATAATCTTTCCCTCCATTGAGCTGATAGCTTGAAAACTGTTGCGAATGGATCACTGAGTTAGTCAGTTGAACACGACTCATGAGCAATGAATCTAAATAGTGAATGAATAATTTGGTGTATGATTTGTGAACCTGATCCACAGGTTCACTGAAAAGAACCAGCTCAAAATTCACAGATTCACTGATCTGTTCTGTCCATACAATGAAATACAATGAAAGTTAATGGGGTGCAAAACAACACCGTCTTTTATTGTATGGACAATAGACAGAATTTTCATTTTTGGATGAACTATCCCTTTAACAAGTGGAACTTTGAGACATTTAAGGACAAATATTATATTGTCTGGCTCACTGGGTTTGCAGCATTTTTGTGTGAATGACTACATGGTGCCTGACGGTATACCTGCTGGGTCATTTCCCAACCCTGGAGGATGTGATTTGTAGTTATAGTGTTTCATTCCGGCTGACGTTCATTTTGTCCTCTGCAACTGGACCTGAGGGAGAAACACAAATAAAAAAACGCAAGAAACACAAATGCCTATCAGTAAAAGAATTTGCTTTATGTTTTTTCATTATCTAGCATTATTGCCTGGTCTTTCCTTAATTCAGAGTACAATTTTTCACCATGTGCTGACAAAATGCAGGGGCACCAGAAATAACAAAGTAGGCCAGAGCAAGGCATTCTGGGATGCCTAGACACCCTTTGGGTGCCATCAAGAGACTTTTGTCTAATATTACTCTCTTGCATGGCTGCCTGTTTTGGAGTCTTGTGTCATTGAGGGTTTTGCAGCATCTTTCAGGCTTCAATCCCTCTGGTTAATATCTCATTTGGTCTTTTTGAACTAATGGGCTGTTTATTTTATTATCAGTCTATGTACATGTGGAATATCCAAGATCGTGAAAATGAAACTTAAAAAAGCTCAGATGACTGTAGTCGATCTATTATGAGTAGAACCTGAAAACGAAAACGTGAAATAATTCTAGGTGAATTAATGTGGCGGAGGATGCGCTGAAAATCACATATTATGCAGTATACATCGTAAAACGCATAGCGTATCAGTTCCGTTTAAAATACGCCTCTTCTTAAAACAACAAAAATGCTACAGGCAGGTGCAGGGGATGAAACTCTTGGCCATATGGGCTGTGTTAGTGCCTGGAGGTGCTCTCCTTCAAGTGACTCAGTGATCTCGTCTCCTCACGTGGCAACTCCACTTATCCTCAACTCTCCGCCGCGGGCCGTCAGCATTAGAGGCAGGAATGATTGCGTGTGCCCTGCTGTGCTTCATAATAAACATTCATGATGTGTTTTAGCATTTGTACTACCTCGCTAATGTGAAGCAATGTTGATGGTACGTCCCAGAAACAGAGGACCTTGGGGACGATTGCTCCATTTTCCCCTTCCTTCTGTTTATTAATTTATCTGTTTTATTTGTGCCATGCCTGACCTGAGGACAGCTTAGCCGTCTTTAAATGAGTGCAAGGTGCTTTGGTGAACATTTGCTTTTGAAGGACGTATTTGCATTTAAAAGATTTCAGACTTTTCCCACTCTTTTCAAATCATGTCAGGTGGTGTGTCTTCAACTATGGCCACTTTTGACCCTTAAAGTCGCTTAAAAATCAGTAGTTTATTTAATTTGTTTACTAACTGTAAACTATAAAACATCAACCATACGTGCATTACAGGAGAATTCTGTCGTTTTTTTTTCTCCTGAACTGTTGTGAAGAAATGTCTTTTCGCCCTAGGCTTATTATTGTTACTAAAACTAAAAACTAAAACCTTAAAAAAAATTGTTACTTGAAATAAATAAAGTAACAAATAAATTATATATAAAACTTAAACTTATCTTATTTCATATAATTGGCAAAGAAAACATGTCTCATTTTAATTTAGTTTAACGAAAACTGAAATAAAAAATGAATAAAAACTATATAGACATATTAAAAAATGAAAAATAAAATCACAAAAAAACACTACAACATTAGAAGTTAACTAAAATTAGTGAAACTGTAAAATTTAAAAATAAAAAAACTATTCAAAATATTATTAAAAAATAAAATTCATTGTGTGATGGAAAATATGGTGGCAGAAATGATATTTTTAAGCAGTTTAGACTACTTTGTCTGGATAATGTCATGTCATCTTATGTAATCTAGATACACAGTATTCATATTTTCACACTTTTTGAATAATTTGACCAAAGGAAATGCATGTAAATAATTTTCTTTTCTTTTTTTTCACCCTCTTTGATATATTTTGATATAATATTTGATATTTTCATATTTTAAAAATTGACTTTCATTACATTACTTTTTTCATCACTTTGTATTTACAACGTAAGTGTAATGAATAGATCTAAATGAATTGAATGTTTCCAGTCCATGTATCTTTTCTATATGGAGAATGTCCTCATGATTGAATGGAGGTTGGATTTCACTTGGTATTCTGCCTCAGTCGGACGCTCCCGTGATACTATACATCACCATTTGTAGGATGAAGACTGGGCCCCATCTCCTCAGCCTCGCTGGGACAATGACCTTAAACGTTTCGCTTCCATTAAACAGAGCGATTGAACATGAGCTTGGCATGCTTAAATGCTACTGTTTGCCATACTGTGCGAATTACAATTCTTTTTCCCAACATTGATCGCTGGCTGTGGCTCCCCTCAGGAGATGTGATTTAATTACACTCCATCCTCTCTCTTGGTTAAGGCTTTTTCATCAGAATGCTCCCGCGTGCCGTGGGAATCCGTAAGCATGAGGTCATTGGCTTCACTTCCTGCTGAGCAGATCTGGACCTCAGGTGTCGGAAGCTAGTTGGCATTTAGCAAACGACACCAAGCGTACACCTGGAACTGTGATTTGCTGTTATGACGACCATGTGATTTCCATTCCTGTTCAGTGAATTCCCATCCATCATTTAATTATTTATTTTGCCATTGAGTTCTTAAAGGAATAGTTCACCTAAAAATGTAAATTCAATATTCAAAGATGCAAAATGGCGGCTTGGTAGGTTTTTAGTGTCTTATTATTTTTACTTTTCTGTTTTAAATGGACTGTTGATGTTTGAAGTCTCATTTTAGAAATGTTAGTTTATTATATGCTGTTTTGTTGTATATATGTAATTGTATACCTGGGCTGAGATTCTTAATCTCAGTGAGGTTTTTCTCCAAACCAAACCAAATCAAATCAAATCAAATCAAATCAAATCAAATTAAATGATTTACCCACTCTCATGTTATTAATTACTTGTATGTTTTTGAAGATTCTTCACTGCACTCTTTTCCATGTATCTGTTCATATTGATGGTTAAATTGCAAACATGCCAAAAAAAAGAAAAGAAAAAGAACCATAAAAATCATCCATTTGACTCATGCACTATATTTCAAGCCTTTTGAAGCCTTAAGTCATGATACATGTTGATATTTTTCCCCTCCACTGAGCTGTTAACTCAAGAAGTGTTGCAACTGAATCACAGAATCTCGAGAAGCAGATAAGTGAATGAATAACTGTTGTGAGCTGGATCCTGAATGATTCGTTCACTACTCCTTCACTCAACTGAATCTCTCATGGATCAAGTTCAACTCACAGACTCAGTTCAAATTGTCAGAACAGTTAAAGCAGTTAAATTGTCAGCTTACTGGAGTAAAGATTATCAGTAAATAATGACTTACATTTGATTTGTTCATCATATAAATCTAGCATATGGCTTAGAATACAGTGCAAGAGTCATATGGACCACTTTTATGGTACTTTTTTGGTCTTTTGGAAAACATGCAAAGACAAAATATCGTTTTTTTTGTCTCACATAAGAAAAAAGTCAAACAGGAACCACATGAGGGTGAGTAAATAGTGACTTTTCATTTTTGGGTGAAGTATTCCTTTAAACGATAAATCAAATAATGCTACAATCATTCTACGACAGTACTACATGCTTCTAAATTTAACATCTACACACTTTTTTCGCACCAAAGATAAATAGTAGACGCTTTTGTGTTTTGTTTGTATTTTTGAGGGCATCTTTATAAATAGTTGCACCACCATGGCAGGGTGTTGCTGGCATCACACACATAATCCCCTTTATCTTTGTGCTGAGATTGGCAACGATTTTCCGCAACTCCATCTCGAATGCCTATGAGTCATGCTCCCTCATTTTGAAGGTATGTTTAGCTCCATTGACTAGTTTATATTGAGAAATGCTCAAGCCTTCTTTTCCTGTTATATCCATAGTTGTTTTTTTAGCTGTGCTCCCAGGGACCCAAGGCACATGGCTGGAGGAATGATATTGTAGAGTTGTAGAGGGATTTTGTGATGTCCCTGAGTTGTGAAATTTGACTAGTGTTAACAATTCCATGTACTTCAAAAAGAACACGAACCGTTGAGGAGAATTGAGATCCGTTTGTTCTCTGGCACCCAGTGAGTCATATCTGTTTAACACAACACCCCCTCTGCTTTCTGCTTCATGATTGTATGGACAGTTTGATTGGCTGCAGTTGAAATCATGTGTATTGAAGAGGCATAAATGCATTGTAAAATTTGTACAAGCACACATATTGTGAAATACAGTTATATTTGTGATTCCAAACTAAATGCAAATGTACCCTAATTTCCAGGGAACTGGGAACAATTTTGCTTATGATTAAACTTCACCAGCTTATGATTAAATATAATTTAATTTAATTAAGGATATAAGTAGATATTATGACTTATATTAATATAGGGCTGTGAAAGATCTAACTGTGGTTAACCTATTTTTTGATTTTCGTTTTTAAGGAAAGAAAAAAAATATGTGAGAAATATCTGTATGTTTTTGAAAAATTCCATAAACATGCATAGCAAAATATACATTATTGTTCAAAAGTTTCTGGTCAGAAAGATTTTTTAAGAAATGTAATATTTTCATTCAGCAATGATGCATTAAACTGATTTTAAGTGTTGTTACAAAAGATTTTTATTTCAAATAAATGCAGCTCTTTTGAACTTCAATCAAAGAATCCTGAAAAAAAAGATCATGGTTTCCACAAAAATATTAAGCAGCACTGTTTTCAACATTGATCATATTAAATGTTTCTTGAACACCAGATCAGTATATTAGACTGATTTCAGAAGGATCATGTGACACTGAAGACTGGAGCAATGGCTGCTAAAATTCAGCTTTGCCATGACAAGAATAAATTACATTTTAAAATATATTAAAATAGTTATTTTAAATTGTAAACAGTTATTTTAAATTGTAATAATATTTCACAATATTACAGTTTTCACTGTGTTTTTGACCAAATAAATGCCGCCTTTTGAATGGAGGCACTGTATGCTGCTTGGTGAGCCATCTTTTTTAACCCTCATTATAGATTTTTTTTTTGTGACTTTAATAATATAAGTGTTAATGCTTAATTATATGCATTATTTTTTCCTGAAAAGGAACACATTTCTGGTTTGGTGTCAGTAGGTGTATGTAGAGTTTGTAAAACGTGTTTTATTACATTTTTAAGATGCAATAAAATATAATTGGAAAAATTGATTATATGAACTGAATATGTATATTTCGTTTGTATCAAAAACTCAGTATATAACAATAACAGAATATAACAATAAAGTCAGATTTATTGTTATATTCAATAAATTCAGGAAACAGCAGTGCAAACATATAACACATTCAGCAAGTAATACAGTAAATTACAGACAATAAATAAGTACAATAAATATAACATGTATTAGAAGAAAAAAAGTGCACTGTTCCACACGTGTAGCCACTCTGTTTTTATAGTGTTAGTGTTAGTATCTTTTTTGTAAGCTCCAGATATTAAATGTTTTAGGTGTACTCACTCATGCAGTTCCTTAGATGTGATTTACTGCTCATCATCTTGTATCTCTGAGAGCAGTCTTGCCCTGCAGCCATAAATCTGTTTACTTTAATAGTGAGCTGTTTTCACATGCTGATCTTAAAAGCTGTGCTGTTTGCCACCAAAAGTATGTTTGCAGCAGTGCTAAATCACATGGAAATGATACTGTGATTTTTCTCCTAAACTTATTTAGAAAATAAATGGGCAGGGATGGATCTTGGATCTTAACCCTTATTTTCCTCACACCCTGTACCTTTCAGGTCAACATGACTTCAAAATGGAATCTGGTATGCAATCTTAAAGGGATAATTCACCCCAAAATGGAAATTCTGTCATCATTTATGTGCCCTCAATTGTTCCTGTGTGAGTTTCTCTCCTCTGCTGAGCATAAAAGATTATATTTTTAAGAATGTTTATAACCAAACAGTTGATGAACCCCATTGACTTTCATAGTATGGAACAAAAATACATTGGAACTTGATTGCCGCTGTTTGGTTACCAACATTCTTTAAAATATCTTCTTTTGCATTCAGCAGAAGAAAGAAACTCATGGAGGTTTGGAACAACTTGAGGGTGAGTAATTTTTTTGGGGTGAACTATCCCTTTAATATAGATTTTTCAGTCATATTGTGCACAATTCATCAGCTTTCATAATGTTTAATCAGAAATAAATAAATTGCTCCGCTCTAAAATGACTTCAGAGACTGAAATTGTGACAGTTTACTTGTGTAGCAAAAATGATGCCAATAATGGCAAATTATTAAAGTACAATTTTTTTTTCCCTTGAATATCCTGTTTCACTTGGAAAAACATTACATTACAAATGTAAAATGGGTTACTTGTGTAAAAACAAACCGTAAACTTTAAAAGAGACTTTAAAATAAAGTATTATGCCATAATTGTCACGATCGCTGCCAGAAGGAACATGGAGCCGTGGATAATCGAAATAGTCTTTAATAAATCCAGAAACGCAGGGTATATCCACACAGGGAACAGGTGATGACACACGAACACAACATAGCAGACCTGACAAAGACAGAACTCGCAGACTGGAACTTAAGTACAAGGGATAATTGGAGAAACACAGGTGCATGGGATAATAATCAAACTAATTAGACTGGGGATAAACTGGGTCACGGAGCACATGGGGAGGGAAAACACAACAAAGACAGTCCATAATCCTGACATTACGCACCCCTCCCGGAAGGCGCGTCCTCACGCAGTAGAAACAACATGGGGAGGGGCGGGTGGGAACTAGGGAGGACGCTCCGGAGGAGGACGGACACCCGGGAGGGGGCCGGTAGACAGAGTCCAGGGGGGTAATGCAGGAGGAAGGATCCATGGAGGATACAAGAGGGGCTTAGAGCAGGAGGTGCCAAGCTGGACCCAGGCCACAGCCATAATAGCGGCCCATGGTGGAGCCGACGGAGGGAGGAGCAATGGAGGAGGAATGGCCGCCGACTCCAGGGGGCCGACCGACTGCGGCGGAGCAGGTGGCAGAGGAGCCCGAGGCGGAGACGGAGAGCCAACGAGCCAGGGGGATGCCGAGGATCCGGGGGCTAGGTGGGAGCCAGGCGAGACCGAGGCCGAGATCCGGAGATCCGCGGCGGAGCTGGAACGACTGAGGACCAAGGTGGAGCTGGCGGGTGGAAGGAGCCCAACGGAGCCAGTAGGACAGAGCGACGAGGTGCAACCAGAGGAGTGGAATCCTGAGTCGATGCCAGGTCGACGCCTGACCAAGGCGGAACCTGAGGGACGAGGGAGCCCAGTGGAGCTGGTGGAACGACGGGTGACGGTGGAGGTGAGTGAGCTGGGAGCCGAGGTGGAGCCGCTGGGTCTACAGGCCGAGGCGGAGTCCGGGCCTCGGTGGCTGGAGGCAGACCCGCGGAGCTCGCACTGTGTAGATGGTGGGCTGTGGGCGAGCAGAGGAGCTGCCAGACGACAGCGGTAGAGGAGGCAGGAGCGGGCAGGTGGGTGGGCATTCGTGAGCCTCCGGGCTCTCAGGGCTGCCCTCCGGGATCAGAGCCCACTCTGGACTGGCTGGACTCAGGGACTGAGTCTCTCTCTCTGCTGGACTGGGAAACGGGAGCCCACTCTGGGCTGGACATGGGTACAGGAGACGAAGGAGGGCTGGACGGGACCAGCGGGGATGAAGGAGAGAGGAGAGGGGGCAAATCAGCTTCCAGCTCTGCTTCCCAGTCTATAAGGTCCCCTTCGAAGTCCGGCAGTCCCTCACCGTCCACGGCTTGCTCCCTTATTGCGGGCGTGGTCGCCAGCCCCCCACCTGGTCAGATAGACTGGGCTCTGCGTCCGAGGCGATCCTTCGCTTAGTTGCTTGGCATTGCGCTGGCTCGTCGATTGCGGCGGGAATTAGCTCTCCGTCCTCGGTGGGCTCGGGCTTGCGCTCCACGCAATGGGAGATGGTGACTGGGCCTGGGGTCGAGGATCTCTCCAGATCTCCGGTTCGCCAGAGTCCCTCCATAGCATGCAATCCTCTGAGACCATGGCTCTGGACACGGCACTTCCTGCACTCATGCTGAACTGGCTGAGGGACATGAGCGGCTGTCCGGGTAGCTGGTGGTGTTAGTTAATAGCAGGAACAGTCTTGTATGGTCCTCGAGAGCTCTGTCACCCTGCTCCAGCAGGAGGAGGAGGTATTCGGGGCAAAGAAGGGCATCCATACAGGGTAACACTACGGAAACAAAAACTGTGCAAAAACGAGAAACAAAAATGGAGGGTAGACCCGGAGGTAACTGTTTTAAGGTCGGGTCTTCTGTCACAATCACTGCCAGAGGGAGCACGGAGCCGTGGATAATCAAAATAGTCTTTTAATTAATCCAAAAACACAGGGTATATCCACACAGGGAACGGAAGAAGACACACGAACACAACATAGTAGACCCAACAAAGACAGAACTCACAGACTGGAACTTAAGTACAAGGGATAATTGGAGAAACACAGGTGCATGGGATAATAATCAAACTAATTAGACTGGGGATAAACTGGGTCACGGAGCACATGGGGAGGGAAAACACAACAAAGACAGTCCATAATCCTGATAATAATAATGTACAAGTTATACAGAATATGTGTTTATTAGGAGTGTTTTCTACTTGCAGCTTAAATGTAATATGCTGCAATGACTTTATTTTGACAGAAAGGGTATAAGAAGACAAAAAGGCACTTATTTCTTGCCTGACTCCTTTTTGCATGGAAAGTTTGAAATGATTTGCTAAGAAGAATAACAATGCCTTCTTTTTTCTGTTTTGCAGTTGTATCTGGAATACAAGAGGCAGCCTCTTTCGGTCAGTGCATCAGCACTGAGAGTGTAACATGGGCAATATAACAGGATATGCCATCAGAGTCTAGTGGCTGGCAGGATTTGGACAGGAGGCTGAAGATGAGGAAAACATGAGTGTTTGCACACAAATGAACTGGGTGGCTGTCTATTCCCACCAGTGATAATCTACACAAGTCCTGCCTGCTCTGGGAGTCTCTGCAGAGAGTAGCCAATACAATCTACAAAAGGTCATCCCATTTCTACTTCGGTAAGTGTGAAAAACGGCAGAATAAAAAAGCAATATATTGATAAAGACCCTGCTGGTGCTGTCTGTCTGCGCTTTCATAAATGTAATGTTTTTTGTTCTGTTTCAAATCAGTGTTTGGGTTTGTATGCTTAAAAAAGAATATGAATGAGGTTTGAAGGAAATAGTACATTAAAAGTGCTGTGGTAGAGCTGGCCTTTGTTCTGTGCCTGTTACTGTTGCCCTTCCTGTACAAGTTATGGCTTCTGTCATGACAATCCAAATGGCTCCATAATTTCCTGTGGTCATAGAGGTCTATTGAAAGGTTGAGTGGACTTTTGTAATGGGTTCACTGAGCTTTATTGCAGTCTGGATGGGAGACAAATAATGCCATCATTTAACTTCTGGCCTTGCCCTGCGATTGAGATTAGGAACAGCTGGACACAATTGTCCAACAGATTCGATTCGGGGGCTTGTATAGACTATTGAGTTTTGTAGCTGAACTCCACTGAATACAACAGATGATTAGTCTGGAAAATTCCAGATTTTTTTATTTCATTTTTTTATTGCAGATTTTTAATTTATTTGTTTTGTTAAAGCTGCTCTTATTGAAAAAAATGGTGCGATTTTGTAGTAGGCCTAGATATTAGCATTACATTTGACCGTTTCAACATTTAGTTAATTCATAATAAATATTGCATTTTGGAAATGAGCAGGGTTAAACTGAACAAGTTATATATTGTTGCTAACAGTGTTGGGGAGTAACTAGTTACATTTAACAGAATTATGTAATTACAAAATAAAAGTAATTGTAATCAGTTACAGTTACTGAGAAAATATTTGTAATTAAATTACAGTTACTTATGAAAATGTTAAGGATTACAAAGGGGGCTTACATCTGATTTTTTTTTCACACAAACTCCCACATACAGATTTAATTGATTTCTTTCATAAATTGCAGTGACTGCTCTAAAATATGAAACACCGTTTAGAACATGCTTATTCGATAACTCTTTTATTTCCTATATGGGTTTATGTATAGCTATGCTTCATTTTTTAAAGATTAACTGTTTTTTCCAAGGCATTGTTAGATTCTAGTGTTTCCTGTCATAGCTATGCAAAGATTTGATTTCAAAAACAGTATCATAGCTAATAAAATATTTCTTGTTATGATTTTAAATATGTATTTAACCTCAGAATGATCTCAAAGTAAGTCTGATTTTTGCAGTGGCTGTGCTTCAAAGGGGATATTGATCTTCCACAAGTTGGTGTGATTCTTTAGGGTCTTCATGAAAGGTCTGCAACATACATTGGTTAAAATTCCTCAGTGGTCGTGTAAAACAACACCGTTTTTACATTGCTCTGTTCACAGCGACTCATTTTGGGGCATGTACCTTTAAATGCTAATGAGCTCTGCTCACCCGCCCCTTTCTTCCGTGGAAGAGCAAAGGCGGAAGAGCAAAGGGGTTTGTGCAGATCTAAAGGGGTTTGTGCAGAAATCCTTCATCAATTGAATTAAGATTATATTTCAGTTTTAAAGTAGACATTGGATGCAAAATTCATAACCGCCCACAACCGCTGAAGTACTGTCCAATATTAGCATATTTTCACCCTCAGCCAGTTGTGCGAGTCCATCATTTTCTCCATGCTCCATCAGTACCCATCTATCCTTGAGTTTTAACTTTTTAACAAAAGCTTCCTTGAATTGTCCCTCATTCAGAAAGCAGTGTGGAGTAAAATTATTTGTGCAGACATAAACAAATTTAGGTGTATTCGGTGGCGCATTACCATTAAAAACAAAACTAATGCACTGTGTCCTCTGGCTCTGATGCCGGGGAAAAAATAAGATTCTTATGTTCTTCTGCATCACAAAACTACAAAACACATTGCTTACAAGACATTGTCGGTACAGCTGCTGGAGCATGGAGAAAATGATGGACTCGCACAACTGGATGAGGGTGAAAATATGCTAATATTGGACAGTACTTCAGTGGTTGCGGGCGGTTGTGAATTTTGCATCCAATGTCTACTTTAAAACTGAAATATAATCTTAATTCAATTGATGAAGGATTTCGAAAGTCTGACAGTAATCAGTGTTGGGTACTACTGTAAGGTTAAAACTGCCTGGTTTACATGTTTCAAAATGAGTAACAGTTGAAAACATTAGAAATTTAGAAAAGTAATCAAAAAGTAATCAAATGTAATCAGTTACATTACTTTAATAAAGTAATTGAAAAGTTACACTACTTATTACATTTTAAGTGGGGTAACCTGTAATCTGTAACCTATTACATTTCCAAGGTAACCTTCCCAACACTGGTTGCTAATGTAGTTTTAATGTGAAACAGCGTAAAGTTTGTTACGAACAGCCATCTTATTTACATTAAAATTCTGTTCAATATCAGTGAGCCCATATTTCTTTTTAGGCTGATAATTTAACTATATCAAATTTCTATAATAAAATATATTATATATATGTGTGTGTGTGTGTGTGTGTGTGTGTGTGTACCTGTTTTTATATCCTGGTGGGGACTTAAACCTGAATACACACATACTCATGGGGACTCGTGTCACGGTGGGGACCTAAATTGAGGTCCCCACGGGTAAACAAGCTTATAAATCATACAGAATGAAGTTTTTTGAAAATCTAAAAATGCAGAAAGTTTCCTGTAAGGGGTAGGTTTAGGTGTAGGGTTGGTGTAGGGCAAACTGTACAGCAGAAAAACCATTACGCCTATGGAGAGTCCCCACAAGGATAGCAAACCAGACGTGTGTGTGTGTGAACCTGGACCACAAAACCAGTCTTAAGTCGCTGGGGTATATTTGTAGCAATAGCCAAAAATACATTGTATGGGTCAAAATGATTGATTTTTCTTTTATGCCAAAAATCATTAGGACATTAAGTACAGATCGTGTTCCATGAAGATATTTTGTAAATTTCCTACTGCAAATATATCAAAACTTAATTTTTGATTAGTAATATGCATTGCTAAGAACATCATTTGGACAACTTTAAAGGCGATTTTCTCAATATTTTGATTTTTTTGCACCCTCAGATTCCAGATTTTCAAATAGTTGTATCTCAGCCAAATTGTCCTATCCTAACAAACTATACATCAATGGGAAGCTTATTTATTCAGCTTTCAGATGATGTAGAAATCTCAATTTCGAAAAATTGACCCTTATGACTGGTTTTATGGACCAGGGTCACACACACACACACACACATACATATACATATTTATTTATTTATTTAATTCACAAATATAAAAATTCTGTACTAAAAATTAATAACTTGCTCCCCTCTAAAATGATTTCAGAGACATCAGGACACACTGCCTATCCTTTAATGCTTAGTAATATCAGATGTTGTTCTGAAATTGTAATTTTTAACACAGTAAAGTACTGCCAATCAGTGTTAATGTAGAAAACATTATGACAATAATAGCAAATAAAACAACAACAAATAATAATAATATTTAAAAAACTTAAAAACTGTCAGTTATAAAATTAAGATAGAAACAGTATCATTGCGATCATTATATCAAGATGCTTTTGGGGGTACACTTGACTTTAAGTGCAAACAATTCCTGATGGATGAAGTATTCTACTTTTTCCAGTAACATACAAATGACAAATATTCTTTAATAATGGCTTAGTATTCTTTAATAAAAATATTTTGTATCATACAAATATATATATATATATATATATATATATATATAATTTTTAATATATAAATATTTAATATATATTTTAATTTATATTATTTTTAATATATATATATATATATATATATATATATATATTAAAAAATCTATGTGTTTTCTAAATAAATAAAAAATTAAATACTGAAAATGAATATAAACTATTTGAAATGCTGCAAGTGAATTTAGGCATCACAACTTTATAATGTTTAGTAAAAATGAATGCTCATTTGTGATTTGCTAAGGATTATATTTAACAGTGTTATTAAATTATTAGTTTTTTAATTATCAACTTGAAGTGAGCTGTAAATGCTGGCAAAATCATCAAAAATAGGGAAAATAATAATATACAATAAAATATCCATTGTCAGCTAAAAATATAAACCCGATATTGTACCATTTATTTGTGCATCCCTAATCCTTTGGCATTCCCATTAATTTGGGCCATGCTATCCCTCAAACCCTGACTGCTTGGTAAAAATTCCTAGATGTATTTTTATGGGTGAGTCTCAGTCTACTCATATGGACCGAATTGGGTCTGAGTGATCTACACGAGTAAGTGTCGCTGTGAGAGGCCTAATGAATGGCTTCAGGAACACTTCTCGCTCTCAGCTATTCAGCCAGGTGTTCTCATTAGCACCTTCTCTTCTGTTGGCTTTGGTGAAGAGGAGAGAGATGTCAGGTTGGAATGAAATCATGCTGAATTCACCATGCTTTCATTTTTGACACACATTCTCCTAAATCCTTCTGAGACTATACTCTTAATGTTTTGTTGAGTCATGTACGCTCTGACAGACTATTCATTTTGCACTGAGTGCATTTGCATGCACGATCATACATCAATTATCCCTAAGATTACAACAGTCTAAAATGCTTTTTTTTCACCGACTTTGCTCTGATTATAAACACCATCATCCTGTCTTTTTTCAGAGTGTGCATGTTTTGTGCATATGTGCATTTAAGTTTGTTTTGTTTTTAAGAGTTGAGGTTAGGCTACATGTTGCTAATGTGATATTTGGGACAAGTGCAAATTTGTATCCATTTCTTTCTCAGAATTCTGTAATTGGTTGAACAACAAGTGTCCAGGCGTCTAAGAATAGGCTTATCAAACCTTTAATTCACTGACAGAACCCTGTTGGATCCCTTATTGTCCAGGGCAACTGGTTTAATTTCTAATTATTAATGTGGATGACACAGAATATCATCCATCTGAGCAAAGTTTTATTTATTTTTTATTTCAGATGTTGACTGTTAATCTGGAAAAAACAGAAGGGTAGAAGGTTTATCTCTACCAGATGGGGATTCCCTGGCTCTTGTCCTGTTGGCCATTGTACTGATGGGAATCTACATTATAGAAGATCCAGTGTGTAGATTAATGGCAGGGTAACTGGGTGAAAGCAATGAGTTAGAGGGAACAACTCTCTAGAGATCGAAATCTGAAGAAAAATGTAATGCAGTCGGTCAAACTCCCACCCACTCTGAATCTTCATTATAATCCAGTGGAATTTCACACAGGAGGTTAGGAGCTGTGTCACTATTGGCTGCACAATCAGCCTACAGTAGTTACATCTTGCGTTAATAGTGATGCTGAAATGAATGTGATCTGCTTAACATAGTATTTTGGCACAAATTCATTTGGCATTTGGTAGAAGCTGGCCAAATAGGTAGATGCCAACACAGACACTCTCTCAGTCTCATCATTTAAAAAAAGAACATTTATTGTTTAACCTACATTACATATGGTTTTCTTGTAAGAAGTATAAATGGTTTACCCCATACTGCAGTGTGTTTTATATGGTGAACTATTGGCTGCTGAAAACAAAAAAACCAACAATATTCAAGAGAGATTCAGAAACCTATTGTATTTTTTCCCTATTCAGCTTAAAGCCCCGTTCACACCAAGCAGTATTAAATGGCAGTCATGGCCTAATGGATAGCAAGTTGGCCTTGTAACCTGAAGGTCGTGGGTTTGAGTCTCAAGTCTGGCAGGGATTGTAGGTGGGGGGAGTGAATAACCAGCCCTCTCTCCACCCTCAATACCACGACTGAGGTAAGACCCTTGAGCAAGGCACTGACCCCCCAACTGCGCCGCAGCATTGGCTGCCCACTGCTCTGGGTGTATGTTCACTACTGTGTGCATGCACTTGGATGGGTTAAATGCAGAGGACAAATTCCAAGTATGGGTCTCCACACACCCCTTCCCTTTCCCTTAAACAATAGCAGTGTCCACACTATAACGATAAAGGCACAGAGAAATGATATTGTTGGAATCACTTCCAGAACGATTTTTTTCCAGCTGATGAACGATAAAAACACTGACAGCCAATCAGAATCCATCCTGCTATAATGTGCTTGAGAATTTCAAGCTTAATTCATGTTGTTCAAATCTATATAGTGTTGTGCCTCTTTAAAAGAATAGTTGCACTCAAATATTCTGAAAACTTTCTGAAAATGTGTTTCACTCTCAGGCCATCCAAGATGTAGATGATTTTGTTTCTTCATCGCATGAATTAGCGTCTTGTGAAGTGAAAAATTGACTGTTTTGTAATAAACTAATCCATCAAGACGTATTTAACTTCAAATTGTTGCTTCCGGCAGCACCGTTTATAAGCTAACAAAGTCCAAAAAAGTTCTGAACCAATATGCAAATATGTTCGTGGATTTTGATATGGGAGGATAACAAGGCATGGACTTTTCATTTGAGGAAGTGTTATTATGGATTGTGGTATTTTGGCCAGAAGCAATGGTTTAAAGTTAAAATGTCTTAGTGGATTTGTTTCCTACAAACACAAAGCTTTTTATTTCACAAGATATTAACTGATGGACTGGAGTCATGTGGATTACTTGTGGATCATATTGATTTTTTTATCAGCTGTCTGGACTCAAATTCTGATGGCAAACATTCACTGCAGAGGATCTGTTGGTGAACAATAATGTAAATGATGTAATGATGCTAAATTTCTCCAAATCTGTTTTGCTGAAGAAACAACCTCTAAATCTTAAATGGTCTGAGGGTGAATAAATTTTAGCAAATTTCCATTTCAGGGTGAAATGCTCCTTTAAAGGGGTCATAGGATGCCCGTTTTCTTTAGGGTCTTAATGAAAAGTCTGTAACATACTTTGGTTAAAATTTCTCACTGGTAGTGTAAAAACACCTTTTTTACCTTGTTAAAATCAGCTATGTTTTCAGCAAGCCGTTTTTTTTAGTCCATGTTGCTTTAAATGCTAATGAGCTCTGCTGACCCCACCCCTCTCTTCCGTGGAGTGACGAGCAGACTGTAAACTCCAGCTGCGAAACTGGCTAACTAGTACATTATTAGGAAAGGCTATTTGCAAAGATTCATAAAAAACCCTTATACTCACTTCTTCTGTAGATGAAGCTGGATCACGAATGATTCGCACGAACATAGACGCATTTAGGCAGATCAGGGATCGGTGCATTCCCTTCAAAACCAAAGTAACGTTAATCCTCTGCGTCTTCAGCAGCTCAGATGTCGGGAGTAAATGACGACTGCTATATTCATTATTACATCCAACAACAAAACACCTCAATCGCTTATTTGGAGACATCTTGTCTTCCCCTGCACCGGAGTCGACACAATGGCTCACAGCTCACTCAGGGCGGGTCTAAGGTAACATGGCCTTGTCAATCAACTGTCATGGGAGTGGCCTGTGCAGAACTACGTCATTCTGACAGAAACCTCAGAACAGCCTGATTTGAGAAAGGGGATTTTAAAACAGGGATTTAAAAAAAAACAAAAAAACCTTGGGTGGATTTTTATCATTATAGGATGGATGTGTACACACACTTCCAACACACATTTAAGTTGAAACAACTTATAAAGTGAATTTTGCATCTGATGACCGATGAATAGATTTCAGTATTTGATTTTGATAACATTTTTGTTCAGCTGGTCCAAGCTGGTCATTAGACCATGTTAGACCATTTTGGACCAGCAACAAACCAGTTAGCTTCGAATTTCAGAAAGAAAGCATTATGCAGTATTGAGTCTACAACAGAAATTCCAAGATATATCATGCAGCTGTAACAAAGGTGCCTTTTCTGCAATCAATTTAGAAATAACAGTTGTCTAGTTAAATCGTTTGAGGTCAGCATGTACTGTTCTTGTAGGTGAGATCAGGGAGTGTTGTAACACATTTTAGTTTCAGCGTCAATAGTTCATCGGTTTTTTGTGCTATGGGTCTCAAACTTTGATATAATTTTCTTTGTGAAAGCTTTTTTAAAAAATGTCTTTGTAATAATATTAATAATGTGATTATAATAGCCATGATATACTTCAGTTTTGTTTTTTTTGTCCATTGTTGTATTTTTGGGTATCACTTTAGTATAGGGAGCAATTCTCACTATTAAGTAGTTGCTTATTAGCATGCCTATTATTAACGTATTGGCTGTTTATTAGTGCTTATAAAGCACATATTCTGCACGACTGTATTCCACATCCCTAATCCTACCCAATACCTAAACTTAACAACTACCTTACTAACTATTAATAAGCAGCAAATTAGGAGTTTGAGACAAGTCATAGTTAATGGTTTGTTAATAGTGAAAATTAGACCTTAAAATAAAGTGTGACCTACTTATGTTATATTTTTACACAAAATTTACACTTGTACTGTCACCTGTGGTGGTCTGGATCATCCTCTGTAGCTCTTTTCTAATTGGTTATACTGATGTTACATTAAACTTATGATGTTACAATCTGCTACAGTTATAGACAATAAGATCTCAGTTTTGGAATGAGAAAATGTCAGAAATTATATTGTTAATAAAACTATCTGTTTCACTGCATGAACAGCGCAGACAGAGCTGTGGCTAAATGCGCTTTAGCTTTTATTTTTAGACTCCTTATGTGTGGGCCTAATGCTATTGCCTGGAGTATTGCAGTGTGCTTTGTATCAAATTATGCAATTATAATGAATTTATATACTTATTTTATACACTACTTATGAGAATGACAGCACCCCGCAAGCATTTAGCCTACAGCTCATGTGGAATTTGTTACAGACATGTTTCAACAACAGTCTTCAGACCGTCACATTTTGAAGAACTTCAAGAATATAGTACATTTCCCTATAAAGAAATGCCAATTTTGATGGCGTATATCAATTATCAAAATGACAATTTGATTTAGATGTCATGAAATAATCAACAAATCAAGCAAATAAAATTGGGTGAGTATGGTTGAATTTTACACTATCTTAGTGCATTTTCAGTCATTCGCAATTAAAACCAGAATCATATTTGTTTTGTAGGCATGAGCTTTTTCTATTTGCGCCCAGTTTATTTATACTGCATTAAAAAAGCCAGAATAATTCTGTAAAATACAGCAAAAAGGTAAACATATACTAAACAACCTGTAAATTTTATTGTTCAGAACTGTAAATATAAAATAAAATAATAAAATCAATAAATAAAAATATAATTTTAAAATTTTGAAAAATAATTCTGAAAATTAAAAAAAAATAATAAAACATTTTAAAATGGCATTTTTACAATTTTAAAATGTTTTACATTTTAATAAAACATTTTAAACCGTAAATCCAACAGTCATGTTTTGTAATTTCAACATATACTGATAGCCATTATAATAACTTGAAGTTAACCAGTTTCCAAGCATTTTTATAGTCTTTACTGTTAAAATTACAATCATTTTTAAAGTGTACTATCTAGTTCATGATTGCAGTTAGAAACTGTTGTTTCATTTGAAAACTGCTTTACAACATACTTTATGTTTGACCATGTCTGCCGAACACTTTGACTGAAATATTTGCTTGAGGACCATGACTTTGAACAACAAATTTCAATCGAGGAGAGTGAAAACTTGATTGTATATTGAAAGAAAACGTTGTTCCACTTTCACTCCGAGGTCAGCCTAATTACGTTCAGTCATATTTCCAAAATGACTGGCTTGAGGGCTGGCAAAGATGAAGATGCCGTTGAGTCATGCTAATAGATCAGACGACCAGATCTCCCTCCGTGGTCTTATGTAGATCAGTGGGACTTATTGCCATGGCAACAGCGGCAGATGGAGCATAGCTACACCTCAGCATCAGCGTGGATAGGAGAGAAAGCCTGGAGTCCCTGTAGAGGCAGTGTGGTAGGTGGTGTAACACTAGTTCCTGCAGTCGGCCCCCCCTTCTTCCTCTCAGACACCCACTCTCAAGACTTACCAGTCTCTGTGTCCGTTACTTCTTGTGAGTAAGGTCTCATGATCGCTCTTCTGCTGTTGAATGACACATTATTCTCATGTTTGCATTTAGATTCAAATCAAAAGAGATTCATAAATAAAGGAAATTCAGTCAGGAAACGTAAAGCTTACATTAACACACATGCATGTCATGAATGGAGCTGCTCATATATTTGCACTGTATCTCAGCGTAATCTCTATTTGTTGCAGGCATGTATTTTCTTATCATGGTAATTAAAAAAATTGGAGGGCCGTGCAATGCAATCACAGTAGGGTAATAAAAACAATCTTGGGGCCATGCAATAAAATATTCTGTGCACAACTCAAGCTTTTGAAATGGCATAGATAAAAGAAAATGTGTTTTCAACATTGCATAATTCTCATATCTACGGCTAGATGAGATTTGTATGGTTCAATCCTGTTCTCCTTCATAATGTTTCCATGACATTCCACTTGGATTGTCTCCATGACATCCCACAATGTTTCCATGGCACCATGAATACCTAAACCTGTCTGCCAGGTTCAGATATGTAAACCAGATTCATAAATAATTATAAAGTGCACAAGATAAAAACATTCAATGTACTTTAGCACTTCAGTGTGCAAGGGGTTAATTTTTTTAATTAGAAAAATGTTATTTGATTTTTTTTTCCAGCTTCTTGCTTTTTTGCTATAAAGTCACACTCTGGGTTTCCATCCAAAGTTGTGTATTTAACTGGAAAAATTGGAATATCGCCTAAAACATTTGCGAATAAGCACCATTTCCATTCAACCAGTCCAAGAGAACAAAATAGACACTTCCTGATGAACTGGCACTAAATATCACTATGAAAAGTAGGAAAACCAACTAAAAAATTTTTGCAATTTAAGTTTTTTTTTTCTCTTGAAATTTGGCGTATCCATCACTCGTTTCAGATGCAATACTTCAAAATGTGCATAAAAACACATTTTGGAAACAGATGGAAACTGTTTTAGAAACTTCATGCTTTTTATGATTTTTTTTCTTTTCATTTTTTCTTTTAAATATATTTTATGTGATTATATTCCATTGTTTTACCATTTAGACCCAGACTTTCAATCTTAAAATATGAAAATACATCACAAAATACTAACATTTTTAAAGCCAGGCATTTAATAATCAAAAATCATTCAAATATTTGTAGTGTGAAAATGATTTACAGAAATATTTATGCAAATTATGACTGACCCTCAGAGGCATCATTTTCACAATGACTAGTAATTTTGCCCCTAAAAAGGTTTTATCAAAAGTTAATGTAAAATATGTGAAAGTGACATGACATGTAGCCAAGTATGGTTACCCATACTCTGCATTTAACCCATCCAAAGTGCACACACACAGCAGTAAACACACACACCCAGAGCAGTGGGCAGCCATTCATGCTGCAGCAACCAGGGAGCAGTTGGGGGTTCAGTGCCTTGCTCAAGGGCACCTCAGTCGTGGTATTGAGGGTGGCGAGAGCGCTGTACATTCACTCCCCCACCTACAATTCCTGCCGGACGTGAGACTCGAACTCACAATCTTTGGGTTACGAGTCCAACTCTCTAACCATTAGGCCACAACTTCCCCTCATATATGAAAGCCTGTTTCCACCATGGGATAAAAAATTAAAAAAGGTAATTGACTTTTTCCCTCACAAATCTGACTTTTTTCCCCTCAGAAATCTGAGCTATATCTCACATTTCTGTTTTTGTTCACCTCCACAAAATAAATAAAAAAGCTAACTTTATTAATATTTCACAGAACATCTCACAATTCTGACTTTTTTCTCAGAATTGCCAGTTAAAAATATAAAGTCAAAATTGTGAGAATTAAACTAAAATGACCTTTTTAAATTTTTTAATCCTGTGGCAGAAACAAGCTTCCATACAAAAAGTGCTCACCGTTCAAGAATCACTAAAATCAGTTTTTATCTCAGCAAAAGTCTCTCTGTGTTTGATTGTCTCTTCTTCTGCATGATTATGTGAGAGTTAATTGAGAGTTTTCTCATCATCAGCACTCCTGGCTGAAGTTTCACACTTCCCTCTCTCTTGCTGAGGCTGGCACAATCTCAGGTCTGCTGGTGAGGCCTGTGGATCGCTTGTCGTCAAACCTTCATTATACCAGCATGGCAGCACATATCCAGTCTGTCACAACGAGGCGATCCCCTGTGCTTATCTGAGTGGATATAACATCAAGTTGAGGATGTCAGGACCTGAACAGTGATGATAATAAATTGTTAAAAATAATTGCATTTCATTTAGTCAACTGGCATCTCTGTAGGTTTTTACATTTTACAGAAAGAAGGATCAGCTGAATTTAAATACATTCAAAGCTCGTTCATTTTTCTTATTCAAACTTATGAATTTGAAAGAGATTTTATCAACAAAGGACCATCTCTCTGTAGCGGAAAAGATAAAGCTCCCGTGACACTCCATGTTCTGTTGAATATGGCTTGAGAGCTGATCCAAAGAAATACCTTAAATGATTTATTGCATCGTGGTGCAACACGGCAATGGTCTAGATACTCTCTGTTGCAGAGAAAAAGATGTTTGCTTATCATAACACTAAGCATATTACTATTTCATGACACCAAATGTGCTGTGCTGAGTGTGGTAGGGGCAGCGAGTCAACACGTGACTTGTGACGTATGAATGCAAACACTAAGAAAAGTCTGTAAAAATAGGGCCTAATGTGCTGCATTAATATGAAGGAATTTTTCGTATTGATTTTTCACAGGTGTTTTACCTGCATTTTGAAGTACACATTATATTGTGTTTTAGGGTTAAAGGAAATGTCTGTAAAAGTGACATATAATGTCCTGGCAGAAACTTTCCATTACTGATTTTTTCCAGGCTTGTAATGTTTTTGCCTTCTGAAAAGGGACATTTTGTATAAAATATCTGATTAACATTAGATTATTATTATTAGATTACCCTGCTAAGTGATTAATAGCAGATGTGTCATGGCCATTTTTGAGCTATATGGATTTTTAATTCGCAACGCAATTAAAACATTTTTTTTTTAATTGCGTTGTGATTTTAAAATTCTTAATTATTGCCCTGATGGTGGAAATTTTCACTGCTCTAGCTCTTTTCTTAAAGCCACTTCACTAATTTGTGAAGCTCGATTATCTTTTGCTGCACATCAGAAATATATTCTTTGGTTTTTCTCATTGTGGTGGATGATTAAGGGAATTTGGGCTTTGTTTTCCCTCCTATTTATATTTCTGTGAAACAGGAAGCCATGGCTGGATAATTTCATGTTCATAATCACCCTGGAGTGCTCAAAATTGTGAATATTGTAGCAAATTTGCTTAAAAGGGAATTGTATATAAATAATTACAATTAATTATGATTAATTACAATTATTTATATCGGCTGACAGTAATAACTGTCGCAGAATTAAATTGCCATCAACTAATCTGTTCGTCCAGCGAACATTAAAGGTTTTTCTATGAATTAATTAGAGAAGAGTCCATTTTTATGGTGTCTTTCCTATGGAAAGTGTAGTGAGAGAGAGCTCTCCACATGCCATTAGGTCGTAAAGTTTATCTGGCCTGGCAAAAGTCTCCTGGTTGCCATGGTAACCAGGGGCCTGGAGTCATTGACAGACATACCAGCACCCAGTATGTGTATTGGGTGGGGGGGTCTGTGACCATTTGTTAAAGAACTAATTTGATTTGTTAAATCAAATGCAAAATTGTGTGTCTGATTCGTCCAAACGCTACAATATGAATGGGAATATACTTCAGAAATATTTTACTCATAAGAATTTCTAGGGGTGCCAATAATTGTGTCCAACAATATTTCAGAAAAACATTTATTTCATAATGATATTTCCCCTCATTTTAAATTCTTATTATCCAATGAAAGGTTAGATTTTTGTGAATTTTTTAAATAAAATATCAAAAGGATTAACAATGCAGATTAATTTTCACAGCCTTCTTTGATCATATTTACCAAGGGTGCCGATATTTTTGGCCATGACTGTAAAAGTACCTTACAAAGGGGCCATCCAGTTTGAATGTATTAATTAGATATTTCAGTGTCTTCATTATTGCTTTATCCTTGTGCTTTGTTAAAAAAAATAAAAAATAAAAAAATCTTTTCGGTAAAATGTTCCTTCATTTTAATATCATTATTTGTGTCTTTCAAAAGGCTTCTACATCCTTAACTCTCATCCAAACTAATCAGATCAGATGTTTAGTTTGACAGGCAGTGGGTTTGAAAGGCTAATCCTGTTCCCTGACTGGAATGAATTCTGCCTAATAATTAAACAATAACAAAGGAGAAGGGAAGACAGTGACTTGGAGCACCCCAGAGACAGTTCTTGGAATACTTTAAGCATAGATTTGCCAAATAGAATTGCCCTGCCAGGCAGACAAGTGATTAACCAGTCTGCCTCAGACAGCTGAGATTAGCAGAGATATGTGGTGTGCACAAAACATTTGTTTGCATTCAAATCCATTTGGCCCCATGCAGTAGTCCAATTCAGTTCCGTAAAGGTGAATTATATCGCTGTGTAACTCTTGCTTTGGGCCTCAGGATTCCATGTTATATTCATGCCATCTGTTACACAAGCTGATCTGACACAAATATGCATCTGTTCAACTAGTATGTTAACATTATCCCAGAAACTAGCCCCACCTGAGGGGACAAATCACAACGTTAGCTTCAAAGTGCATGTGTGTGTTGTGTAATATATTAATGTCCCTAAAAAAGAAAATAAATAAAAGAGAAAATAGGCCAAAAAATATGACGATATGACAGATGATGATATCTTGCTGGAAAAGAGTTAAACTTTACAGTTAATGTGACAAATATATAATGTGTGATATTAGTACAACAATTTTTTTTTACAAAACTAGAAATTTAAATTTTGTCCTAATATACATACACTGCAAAAAATGACCGTGATTTTAAGGGTAAAAAACTGTGAAAATGCTACACTAAAAACCTGTTAAATGGTTAACGGTAAGTTCCTGTAAAATTTACAGGGAAAAACTGTAAGCTGACGTTCCCAGAATTCCCTGCGTTGCATTTCAAATTTTGTTTGAATTTGATGTTTTTTCTTTGAAATAACTATGTTTCTTCTTAGTTTTTTCTTATCAGTTATGTTTATTAGGGTTGTATGTTACAGCTAATGTTGTTAAATTAATGTTTATTGCATATTTCAATTTAATGAGTCTCACCATGATGGTGTTTAGTAACATTATATCAGTTAATGAAATGACGGTATTTAACTGTAAATTTAAGTTAAAACTGTAAAACCTAAAATGTTGTCACCATATTTTTTTACGGTAGAATTCCAGCAACCACAGCTGCCGTTTTTTTACCATAAATTTTATGGAATTTTTTTTACAGTGTACACTGGGGGGTCAAAAATTTGGAATTATTCAGATTTTCAATGTTTTTGAATTCTGTGTTTACCAAGGCCGCATTTATTTGATCAAAAATACAGTAAAAAATAATATTGTGAAATATTATAACAATTTAAGATAATTGTTGTCCATTTAAGTATATATTTTAAAATATAATTTACTCCTGTGATGGCAAAGCTCCAGTCTTCAGTATCTCATGATTCTTCAGAAATGCTGATTTGGTGCTCAACATTTCTTATTATTATCAGTGTTGAAAACAGCTGAAGCATCCAGCAGTGGAGAACTGATTCATATTTTTGCGGAAACCATGATACACATATTTCTGTCCATCTGTCATGTTTGATCAGTTTATTGCATCCTTTTTTTTAAAAATCTTACTCCAAACTTTTGAATGGTAGTGTATTACAGTTTTCACAAAATTATTTAGCAGCACAATAATGTTTTCAACATTGCTAATAAAAATAAATGTTTCTTGAGTACTAAATCAGAATATTAGAATGATTTCTGAAGGATCATGTGACACTGAAGACTGGAGTAATGGCTGCTGAAATTCACATTTACTATTACAAGAATAAATCACATTTTAAAATGCATAAAAACTGTTATTTTAAATTGCAATAAGATTTCACAGTCTTACTATTTTGTGTTTTGGTCAAATAAAAAAATGACATACAAATATGTTACACTGAATATCTACTGTAATCCAGCCATTTTTGGTCAGTAGGTGCCTTTGTCTCTGTGGAAAATGTGCTTAGCTGACAAAAGTTGGCATCCTTTTTTGTCATTGTTTTGCTGTCTTTGAAGGATCTGGACCTAGTTCCTAATCCTGTTGTCCTACACTTCCTCTTCAGGCGCTTTATCCATCTCCTCAGCTCTCACCCAGAAAGAATGGAGAGAAGGAGGTTGCTATGGCAACAGAGAGCCCACAGGGAAGCTAAGTACAAATAGTGTTGCAGGGATGAGATTCCTGCTTCAGATGAGGCGCAGAATTGTGCTTCAGAAGCTTTATATAGACAGTATAAATATTATCTTTCTTTTCAGTTAAATAAGATATATAGTGTCTCCTGCTTGGCCGTTGATGTATGATGCCATGCTGTCATCAAGCCTAAGTAATGGAACATTAGACAGGCCTAGTGAATGTATTTCGGAAACTCTGAGTCTGCACATTTACACCTGCATATATGATAAATTGGCATGTCATCACAATGTATTCTCAGGTGTTGGCAAAAGGATTTATTTTAGGGTACGTAGACACACCCTTCATCATTAGATGTGCACAGGTCTGCCACACAAATGAGGAATTCTGTCCTGATTTTGTGAATAAAAATATTGCTTTCAATCAGAAAAACGGACAGAAAAAGATTTTCTTTTGAAGTTATTAGCATCAATACCCGGCTATAGCACTTCTTCCTTGCAAAAAAAAAACAAAAAAAAACAGCAGTCAAAAACATTTTTTTGCAAAAATGAAGCCTTATTCCTAGGGCAGATAAACAGCAATGCACCCTTGGCACAAAGACAGCAGATCAGTTTAAGCGAAATGACACTGCTGGAATATTGCTGGAATATTGCAAGAGCAAAAGTACAGCTCTGTTCCTAAAGCAGAAATAAAGCATTGCACCTCGAGCAGAACAACATTGCCTCATGGACAGAAATACAGGACTGGTATAGATACAGTATATACCTGTGGACAATTCATTACTAATTTCTATATTTAATAAAGATAAAAGACTGACTAGTTGAAGTTAACATGGTTTGAGCAGCTTTTGGTAACACTTTAGTATTGGGACCAATTCTCACTATTAACTAGTTGCTTATTAGCATGCCTGTTATTAATATATTGGCTGTTTATTAGTACTTATAAAGCACATATTCTGCATG
The DNA here is from genome assembly GCA_021397915.2 of Tor tambroides. Lineage (NCBI taxonomy): Eukaryota > Metazoa > Chordata > Actinopteri > Cypriniformes > Cyprinidae > Tor > Tor tambroides. Next base: position 37,407 of record JAFVLL020013845.1, on the reverse strand, counting down.
ACAATATTCTACATCCCTAATCCTACCCAGTACCTAAACTTAACAACTACCTTACTAACTATTTATAAGCAGCAAATTAGTAGTTTATTGAGGCAAAAGTTGTAGTTAATGGTTTGTTAATAGCAAGAATTGGACCTTAAAATAAAGTGTGACCAAGCTTTATGTAAATAAGAAACTCCACATTGACCTTGATTTCTGTTGGCTTTAACCCTTTCTGTATTTTAAATGTAACATTTCACCTAAGAATGTCATCATTTATATAATTTTCCCCATGTTGTTTCAATCCAATATTTTTTTTTAATTCCCTCTGTAAAATTAGGTCTTGTCTGAAGCTACAAAAATGGCCAAAAGCGCCATAAAAGTATCCTAAACGTAATTCATATGACTTATATTCCTTTTTTTTTTTCTAAATCCATATGATAATTTAATGTGAGAACCATCAAAACTTATAACTTCCTAAGTTTTGGACACACAAGGACCAATGGCATTTGTCAGTGACATCAGGCTGAGGAATAAGCATAGAAAGCATGAAGAAACTGTGTTTGACTGAGCTGAAACATTTTGGAAAATAAATAAAATAAAGGATCATTTTAGTTGCACACTGGGTGCTGAGTGCACTTCTCCCACCTTTATTTTTTATTTTATTTTTTGTTCTGTATTCTGATGTTATGTGACAGCAAGGAAAGGTGAAATTGAGTTGTTATAACTGTAATGTCTCTTCACAAGCAATCTGTTTTATCTGATATTTTCAGAAGGAAATGGTGGGTAATTAAGACAGCCATTTTGAAGTAGCAGTAAAGAGCCTCGGGGGCCTTTATTTTCGAACAAAAGTATATTCACCTGAGTGGAAGAGGGAAGTAGTGTCCAGACACACCTGCGGGTCCAGAAAGTGCTGTAAAAGATATAGTTTGTGTTCAGGGAGAGAGGAAGTCCATGAGCAATACTTGGTGGTCATCATTAATAACAAAAATGCTCATGTTTTCCTGTTGAATGACTGTAGTTTAAGGGTTATGACCCTTTAATGTGTGTGCTCATGTCTTTATTGAGGAAATAAGTCATCTAACGCACAATGCAACTGACTGATACGTGTTTGTGTGCGTCTCTGTCACACCTTTGACTCTAGTGAAATTTACCGTTTAGGCCCATAAAAGTCTTGGCTATAAAATTACTAAAATAGATACTAAACATTATCACTCATATCTGTAGGTTTTTACCCTGAATAACAAAAAAAAAGAAAAAAAAGAGTGACTAGAAGCTATTATGGTTTGGGTATAAAAAGCTTTATGTAAGGCCTAAGAAACTCCCTGTTGACGCTGATTTCTGTTGGGTTTAAACTTTTCTGTACTTTCACACAAAAACGTCATCATTCATATAATTTTTTACATGTTATTTCAACATCATATTTTTTGTTTCCTCTCTGAAGTGAGATCTTACACAGTATAAAGCTCCAAAAAGTGCAAAAAGCACCACAAAAGTGATTGATTTAATTAATTTTTGCCTATATTTTACACGTTTTACACGTCAACCCCAATAACAGGGTATTTTGCCACACTACATAGAGTATCACAAAATCTACCATTAAACAGCCTATTATAGACTTTTCAATATAATTTGAAACAATACTGAAGCACAAAATTTCACACAATTATTCTCAAGCATTGTCCTGAGAACACAGAACAACTTTTTGTTTTCTACTTTGAATGTATAATGTGGATTATTTACTTGTTTCCCCAACAGAAATGACAATAGGTTCATCTTCTCCCTGTATGTCCCAATCTATTTCACTAGTTAATCATCTTAATAAACACTAAATACTTTACTATGCGAAGAGCAGGAGGCTGAGCGTTTGAATAGAAAGTGAAGAGCGTAGTGGTAATAGCCATGTTGGGATTAATTATGATCAAATCCCTTAGAATCAATATATTATCATGGGTCTGAATTCTTTTAATCGCTACTTTGAAAGAAGTTCACTTTATTTTTCACCGCTGACAATAATCTGCTTGCTCGTAATTGAAGATCACTGGAAATGATTGGATATGTATGCTGAGCAGGATAACAAATAGCTTTGATAAAAGTGTACAGCACTGCTTTGCTGGTTTTAATGAGTCTTCATGGAAATATTGTACATCATCAATATCACTAAAAGATACATTTAGTGTTTCATATAGGGAATTCCTAATATAAGGGATTTTGTTTATTTTAAATGATTTGATCAGTTTAATACTGGCAAAAATCACTTTCTTGTTTAATTTTACAACCATTATAACATTTCTCAACCTTGGAAGTTAGCGGTATTTAGGAGCCTTGATTCTGGTTTGATGAATTAAAAGTAACGCAGTAATATAAATGAAATAATATGAATATGAAATGATATAAAAAGATCATTATCCCCGCTCCTGGTGGATAAATTGATGCATTTATATTTCATGGTTTCTCTTGTGTTTGACTAAACTTGCATATTTGGTGTCATTTTATTGATATGTTCTGTTCTACTGCATTCAAAGGAATGTCTGTTAGGTAAAATAAGGTGAAAGAATAAAGAGACAAATCTCTGGGTGTGTAATGTGTTTCAGTAGCAGGTACATTTCACTGTCACTTCAGAGTGTTCACTTCAGTTAGCTGATTTGACAGCCTTGTGAAACTGAGAAGACTCTGCTAGCAGCGTATTTAAAACACATAAAGCTTCTCGCTGAGGTGCTATGCCAAGATCCTGATCTAAGCACTAAAGGCCCCAGTAGATAGAGATGGGCTGTGCAGATCTTTAATGAAGTAGTCACTACTTGAGTATCCTTGTGGGAATTTTTATGAAACCAAAAAATGCAAATTAGTCCAGTGTTGCTGCAGTGGTTGTCAGCGTTGTACAACTTAAGCCTGGCTTACACAGACATATAAAGTTATTCACATCTGAGCATTAGAAAGTTGTATGTTAGGTGCTTCATTTGCATAGTGGATGCCTAAAGCATGGTCAGGACTCATGCTTAGTTTAGAAGCTACATTTTCTTTCAATTTAACATTTTCTTTTTATTTAGACGCTACATTTTCTTTTCTTTTTGTTTGAACATTTGAACAATGAAGCATATTTTTTGATTCTGTTACTGTAGTGAGATGTCAAAGAGATAGAGTTTCGCCCAAAATAAAAGTTCTGTCAGAATTTACACTTCCTCATATTGTTTCAAAACTGTATGATATTCTTTGTTCTGTGGAACATAAAAGAAAATATTTGAAGAAATGTTTTTGTCCATACAGTTGAATTCAAGGGGCTCCAATGTAGTTTGGGCTGGAATGTTCTTCAAAATATCTTTTATGTTCAGCAGACTAATGAAGAATGAACCACATATGGGTTAATGATGAGAGAAATTCTCATTTCTGTCAGGACCACTATCGTCAAAGATGATTGACAATTAGCATACAGTTTGGATTGGCTGTATGGTTCTGTTTTGGGCAAGAACTCCCTGTGCATCCATGCAGCCTAGCATGGATGAGAGCAGGGAGAGCAGCGATAACCCCCCAGGGTAAACAGAACAGAACCAACAAATGTATTGCAGATATCGTTAAAGTTCAGTAATTTTATGTACACATTTTAGAATTAATCTGATTCAAAGGAGAATCAGAAGGCTGAATCCTGACTGACAGAGGTGGAGTTGGGGATGGAGGAGGGTAATTAGCTATTGAGCAATGTGAAAACTGCTGATAATACTGAGGGACCTTATATATATCAATGCTTAGATAGGTGTCGTAATCCTATAGGTAGATGCGGATCAGCTGAGAGTCAGCTGATGCAAGCTTGACTAACGTGACCTGCCAGAACTAATGCTGCGGCTGATTTTTTTTTCTTTTTATTGTGACCTGTACTCATAGTGTACATTGAAAGGACAAAAGGTTGATTCTGCATACATAATAGACAGCCCAGCTGATGTTATGCTTCAAGTAAGCTAAGAAAAACTATTTTTACGGTATATGAGCAATTCCCTGAACAGTCCTTGTAATGTCTTGAACTTTAGAACATGGAGAAACATAAAGGATTGTCTTTGCTTTCATAGCAAGTATATGAATTGGACTTTGCTACTTTTTAAGTACACAGAACATCAAATATATATATTTCTACGAAGCAGCTGACCATGTAATCCATTTAGGAGTTTAACCTGCTTTTGCAGAATAGATTCATGTGCTGTATGTTGAAAATGTAATGGAAGTCCTTGAAAGCATGGAGAGCAAACCAAATGAAAATTCATCTTAGAAAAAAAAATCATTTCTGGGAATCTTGCTATTGAAATCAGGCAGGTAACTCTCAAAAGCACTTTCACATGTTCACAGTTCAAGACTCAAGGTACTATCAAGGCATTTTTATCCAATGAGCTTGGATGCAAGGTCATGGACAAATGTATAAAATACGTGCAATTTTATTTAGATATTTCTGAAGACCTGAACAAACATTTAACTAATCTGCTGAGCATAATATATTATACAAATGTTGATTAATGACATTATTGAAAGCTATCATTTGGGAAAGCTTTGTGCCTCACTGGCTTTAAAGAACCATAATTCTAAACATGTTTCAAGACCATGACTGGTATGTTGCCCAAGACAGAAGAATTCACGTGTTCAGTGTCTCTACATTCAAAGGTGTAGCGGAGTAAAGGCCATTGCACACTGAGTCCGAAATTTTCGTATGCGTGTTTTCATTTTTTTTTTTCAGATTCATCATCCTTTCCTATCAAAATGCTTGCTACGGATCCGATTTTTTTTTATGACGGACGAAAGTTTTGGAGGCAGTGTATAAATGTGATTGATACAACGTGAGGTCGTATTTATTTTTTAACGTGCTAAAATTTCGGACGAGAATAAAATAAAATAAAATAAAATAAATATAACTATGAAAATGGGAAGACTAAAGTGTCCCAAATGGATGTTGTACTTTAACTACATGGGTGTTAGGTGTCCTATAGGTAAACACATTTTCCCTTCTAATTTCTCTTCTCTCATTTTCCGCTAATTTCTCTTATTTTGTCTGTTCATCTGTTTGTGCCGTTATTAGACTGCTCTACTACTTTATTGCTCTCTAGTGTAGTATTGTGGAATCATTGATTTCAGCTTTGCCCAGCCCTAAACATCACATAAAAACAATGGGTTGGTTGTTTTACAAGTTGGTAGATAGCCTCCTCTGGTTTAAGTAGGTTTCTTGGCTAAAATAAGCTACAGAGTGGATTAGACATTATGGTAATAGTCAAAAATAGTCATTTTGGTGGTTTTGGTGGACTTGAAAGGTAATGGTCCTGAATAACATTTTTGTTTTTTTCTTGGTTTTACCAGTTAATAAGTGAAAGTTGATTATAATCAAACTCTAATCATCACAATGACAGGGAATTTGCTTATTTTTTGGATTAACAGATGTTATTGTTGTAGTTATTAATTAAAATGATGTATAAGACAATAACAAAATATAGATCCCCCTGTACCACAGATACAAGATGTAACAAGGGAGAAGGTCATAACATTTTCAGCTACTAATAATAGCAGAAGACCTTTATGTCAAACATACAATAATCTGAACAGCATAAGAATAAATACAAGTATAATAAATACAATATAGATGGGAAAACAGCACTGTCTGTGCATGGGACAGTTACAGTGCAAGTTAGAAATACATTAACAGCTTTGTATCCTAAAAGTGACTTCAGTGTAACAACAATAAAGGAATTTAGGTATCTGAATTAAGGACTGGGGTGTCAGTCATAGTTTTATTCAGAGGGTCAGCTCATCTCAGGTCCAGAAATCATAGCATTTTTTTTTTTTTTTAGCATTTTAATCGTAAATACATTAATCTGATTATGATACATGGTCATTGGCTTTATAAACAAATTCATTCACATCTATGCATGTTCAAAGTTAATGCTGGCTGGGTGAGATTACAAACATTAAAGCCACCATGAAATGAAAATTCTTATTTTGTTATGGAATATTGCAGTCTTTATTATAAAATATTTTTCCATCGGGACCTCTCCCCTCACAGGAATAAAAAACGACAATGATCCACTGATCCAATGAATTCACAAAATCAACAAAATTAATGGACAAATAAAATAAAATAAATATATTGTTCAAAAATCTGTTTCACTTGGTATGTCGCAATATGGAAGACAAGACGATCACAACTTCCATTTCACGATGACTTTAAAATGGCCTACATTTTGAAATTTGTCAGTCTTGTGCTGTGAACATATACTGTAAAGGAGAATTGACAAGTTGCTTAAATTGCGGTCCAAAAAGCTGTCTCTGAAATAACTACTGAGATGTCACGTCAGTCCTCAGTGAAATAAAAAGTGGCCAGGTAATATTCTTTGCTTAACCAAACACAAGGCTTTTGAGGCTTTTGCCTGTCATTCATATCGCACGTTCACAGCATGCAGCCCATAGCCTAAATGGGAAGCTAGAAGCTGAGTGACTTGAACATGGAGCAAAACAGGGGCAAAGCTTGCTTTGCTTCTGCTTGTAAGATAAAACTATTAACAGTATATGCACATGTAAACAGTTGTAATGGCTTATTTAGTTTGTTATATATTTTGGCTTATTTAGTTATGATGGTAAAGTTTTGTAATGGTAGTAAGAGACACATTCCTCCATCTTAACAAAAAAACAAACAAAAAACAAAAAAACAATGAGCAGATGGGCGGGATAGTGTCGTTTGCGAGTACCGGAGTCACGTCATACCGGCGCTCTCTCTCTCTCTCTCTCTCTCTCAGACCACTCCTCTCTCCTCTCCTCCGATCACCCCCACTGATGGTCCTGCTCTCCGGTACCGCGGGGACAGAGTCTCGCGCTGCGCTCGTGCGAGCTTGAGGAACTGGATGCGCTGTTTTACCGCGCTGGATTTTAATCCATTAAACAAAAATAAGGGACAAGATGGATAGAATGCAAGAAGAAACGCGCGGGCCGTAGCTACAGACTCTATCCCGTCACGACATGTCACTTGTCATGACAGAGACGTCTATGGGCTTCATTGAATATGCGTAACGAGAGAAGCAGACACGATTTAATCGTTGGCAATGAACTTGAATTTCCATTCCTCCACATTAACGGGAGGACATGGCTCAGTACACAGATTCCTAAATGCTTTGGAACATTTTCCGTTTTTGCATGATCTCAGAAAGATATCAGTAGAGCAGTTTGTCAGTGCTCAGCGCATTATGTCCGTTCAGTGCTGCATTGATGTAAGGGAAACGCTGGAGCGGAGGACAGACCGAAGCGTCGTGTGATGTGACTCGTGTCTCTGGGATTAGCCTACTGCTGGAGTACCAAACAATCTGTAGAAATAGTCTAATGGACAATTACTCAACGCTTCAGTGTAAGTAACCTTACCAAGTCTTTTTAATTCTAATAGGCTATTGAAATGGTGGTGTATCTCTGGTATCTAATATCTGGTAATATTCAGAAGCATGAGATTAAGCACTAAAGGCCCCCATATAAATGTGCTGCTTTCTGCTTACAAAGTGAATGTAGATTGAAAAAAAAAAAAATATATATATATATATATATATATATATTTGATTATTGATGGAGCAGCATCACAATTCGTTTCTGTGCTGATTATTATGGGGTATGTCCCTAAACATTCTTTTTAAAATATATAAATAAAAATATGTTGAATTAGAAATATCGAAATACAATTAATTATATTAATTAGTTAATTTAAAAGAGGTGATGAGGCTCCATGAGGGGCTGAAATACTGTACTTTTGAGATAGCAAGATGCTTTTCTGAGGAACAAATTCAAAATTAGCATTTCATGTTCCTGTTATATCTCATAAATTGTATAACAAACTTTCTTTGTAACAAATCTGTTTTGCACACTATTTTGCATTTTGCTGATCTGGTCAAATTTAGTCTTTTGTCATTGTATGCAATGACCTCAGAACAGTGTTGCAGTGCATAGTGACAAACAGGTGTTTAAGAAAGTGCTGTGGTGATGTCTGTTGGTATTTAGCATTTTGAGAGACAATAAATTGAAAACTGCCTCTTACTTTGCCTTTTTAATCAATGTGCTCTACAGTGTAACCTATTTAAAATGTTTTACAGATTCACTGCAGCTTTACTCGAACAGGTTAAGTTAGTCTTGTAAATATGATACCTAGTAGCATCTTATCACTTCTGGTATTTAGTCGAGTGATTTAGAGTTTGCCATTTAGTCAAGGGATTTTCACAGTCTTTACATTTCTTTATTACAGAAAAGTGCTGTGAAAACGTGGATATGACATTCTGCCATCATTTTCTATATTGTACCTTCTGATACTGTACAAAAAATGTTCTGTCACATGCCAGAATTGCAAAATCAACTGCATAACTCTTCTTCACATAGTCACTGCGTTAAATCATCATACTGTGACCTCATTAAACCACCCAGTTCATCTCTATCTCAGTTTAGTTAAAACAGGAACTAAAAGTTAACCCAGCCAGTCCATTCATTACCAGTCATTAATATCTCAAATACCATTCTGCACGTAATTTCCATTATTGCCACAATTTACACTCTGGATGAGACTTTCTATGAATATCTTAGAGGGCCTATATGTTACTAAGAATACTGTGAGTTTTGTCAAAAAGAACAAAATGTCTTTTGAAAAGCTCCAGAAGTTTTAAAGTAATCGTGCTGCGCTATTTTCACCTTTTTGACATTTTTATCCAGAATACGTCACAAAACGCTCATTGTTAAAACTTATTTTATTAGTTAACCTTGGCAATAATGTTACAGTATGTCCATCACCCTGCGGTTCCTGGAACATTTAAGCAGATATTTCTTAACATAGCTGCTGCTGTGTTAGTTTCTCAGTCTGCTCAGAAAGACAACGCTATTACCCCTTACATGCTAAGCTGCCATATTCTGAGAAGGTATGTGTGCCGCAGATAAGTTGCTGGACAGGTGTAAGCAGATTAGGGTTGGCAGTGCTTCATTCTGCCAGAGAAATAGGACCATAGCTGATGTGACGGCTGAACAAAAGCTGAGTGGCATGGCCGGTGGAGAGATGTTTGTATGATGGGCCTTGTGGCTGTCAGGAGATAAATAGCCCTCTGCTAGCAGGGGAGGGAGTTGGAAGGCCTGCTGGATCTGTTCCAGGAGCTTGGAGAGAGCAGGGGGGAACGGAGGCTGTCACCAAGGGCACTGATACGGACTGTCCTGCTGCAAAATGCCAACCACTGTCCGCGTATATGTATAAAAAAAAGATGATTTCTATTTTTTTCAGGCAAGATGCCTTCAGTGCAGCTATCTTCTAAAGACAAATAGTCCAATCAGCAGAATAGGACCAGCTTGCGCTGCAGCTGGGTTTATGTGTCTGGATTCGGTCTTGTACCTGCTGAGTATGGTCTGTCTTGTGAATAGATCTCATCAGTTGCTACTGTGACAGGAATTTGCAAAAGATTCTTGGTAAAGATTCTGCCAAGCTGTGTTGTCATTAAAAAAACAATCAAGTAGTAACATTTTTCGACATGTCGAAGTCACATTTTGGATGAACTCAAATTTGGACTCAGAATCCATGAAATTAGAATTTTAAGTGTTAATAACTTACAAAATTGAGGCTGGGGGGAATACTTACAAGCCCCTGTGCTTGAATTATTTAATTATGTATGCTTGATCAAAGCATGGGAGCTTATGGGGACATGCAGAAGTTGTTATTAAAAATTAAAATAGGTTTTAGCTCTTTTGAGTGTGGTTGGTGGTTCACTTGGGCCATGTTAAATTCAATCCATTTCTCTCATGCAAATATTTTATAAAGGTGCAGTTTTATGTGCATTCAATTTTTTTTGGGGACAATCAAGTGTGTTGGTTGCCTGGCCCAATGTTCAGCCAACATTTCCTTTTTAAAATTATTTTTAATGAAATTATAAACTAAACAAATATGAATTTCTTCAAATGTTTTGAGTAAATTATTAAACTCATAAAGAGTTTGCAGCAGTGTTGAGTATCTTTAAGACACTTTTTATGTTACGCTTTTTTATTTATTTATTGATTTATTTATTGTTAAATAAGTCTGTATATTTTACATCAAGCTAAACTAAAAGAGAATGAGAAATGTTGTCTTGGCAACTAGCTAAAATTATTTTTAGAATTATTAGCTGAAAGTTTTTTTTTTTTTTTGGAATTATTTCAGTTAACATTTAATTTTATTTAAATTAACGAAAATGTTTTTTATTAATAGTTTTAAGTTAATTATGATAACCATGGTTTGCAGTGAGTGTATAACCTGCGTAATACTTTTTTTTTTTTTTTTTTCTTCTGTTTGTGTCTTGGATAGCTTGTCTCAAGCAGCATGTTTTTCTCTGTATTTCTGGAATATGTCATGATACTGATGTGTGATGTCTGATTTTGACAGAATGCAAGACTCAAAATGTTATGTAATGTTACTAACCTTAGAAGTTTTTCTCTTTGTATGCTAGTGCAACACAAGTAAGACTAATGCTTTCCTTCAAGTTGCCCAGAGTTTTGCCCAGTGGTCTGAAGCCCACTGCTTCCATTTGCTGTTAAGGTACATTACAGTACATTGGTCTGTACGCAGTTGTGTCCTGTTCTGTTTTCTGAAGGTTTCTTACAATGAAGACTATTTTCACAGCCTTAGGCTACCATTACATCAAGCATAGAAGTGGCTTTATAAGATAAGTTCAGTCCATGCAGGTCCATTTTTTAAATGTAGTTTCCATGTACTCAGGAGCTAGATGTCCTTAGAAAACTCAAATTGTAATTTCCTTTTATTATATTCCGCAGATCGACCCTGTCACTCCTTTATGATTTCCGTAATAGTAAATCTTTATGGTAATAGACTTAATTAGCTAAATGGGGTTTATATTTGCCCCCATTGAGTCAGTTCTTTGAATCTTTAATGTTTTGTTTGAGGTTTCATGCAACATTGTCAAGAAGCCATTCATGGGCCTGTAGGCAGTGACAAAAAAGAAACATAGTTCACTCCATTACCATATGTCTAAGGACATGACGGAACTCTTTTTTCCCCTCACATTTTAATTATACTAATCTGCTGAGGTTTAGAATAAAGACTGTGTTTGGTGTTTAACCAAAGTAAAATTTGTGTTTATTTATATATACTATATATAATTGTATATATTTATATAAACACATATGTTAAGAAATATATATATATATATATATATTCGTCTGAAAAAAGAAAGTCATATAGGATTGCTTGAGGATGAGTAAATCATGGGGTAATTTTCATTTTTGGGGGAACTATCCCTTCATTATGTATTAATATATATTACATTTTAATGTTATACCCACTCTGATATGATAATCACAGGCAACCAAAAAAAATAAAAGTCTGCAAGTAATTATAATTTTATGTTTCAACCACAAATGGCAATAGAGGGGTTAAAGTGTAGTGCACATTTACCATAAACAGTTCATTTACAATTGTTCCTATTTACGTTACCAGACAAACCATTTTTACAGTTCATATTGTCACATTGGGACCAACCAGATGTGATTAAGAGGAATTGAAGAGCATTTGCATTAGAAGAGCACAGGTGCAAACAGTACAAACAGAGATAATGTTTCACCCCCTGCACTCTGCTGCAAGCTGATTTGTGCAGTTGTGTGTAAAAACAGTTTATGTAAAACCATCAGATACCTGTTCAAGCTGTATTGTTTTGCAGAGCATATATGTGACCCTGGACCACAAAACCAGTCTTAAGTCGCTTGGGTATATGTGTAGCAATAGCCAAAAATAAATTATTGATTTTTCTTTTATGCCAAAAATCTTTAGGACATGAAGTAAAGATCATGTTCCATGAAGATATTTTGTAAATTTCCTACTGTAAATATATCAAAACTTAATTTTTGATTAGTAATATGCATTGCTAAGAACTTCATTTGGACAGTTTTAAAGGCGATTTTCTCAATATTTTGATTTTTTTGCACCCTCAGATTCCAGATATTCAAATAGTTGTATCTCGGCCAAATATTGTCCTATCCTAACAAACCATACATCAGTGGAAAGCTTATTTATTCAGCTTTCAGGTGATGTATAAATCTCAATTTCGAAAAATTGACACTTATTTGTGGTCCAGGGTCACATATGTGTAAATAACCCTTTAAACTGTGTCATTTATTAGCTGTTTCCATTAGGTGAAATCAGGTAAATGTAACAAATATATGAAGGAACACTGTATATCACCAGTGTTAATGATTTAAGAGTCAGTCACAATATAATAAAGCAGTTTAGTTACTGTATGTGCACTTTAGGCTGGTCTTTGCCATGCGGCATGTGCTGATTTTGCAGTTCTATTTAAAAAAAACCCACACATTTAACATTCTTACAGCGTAACATTCTCTGAGATTACAGAAACCCAGCAGTCTCTCATGCAGAAAAGAAAGCCCATAGGGCCTCATCAGAATCATAATGTCATGTTAGGTGCAGAGTAAAGAGTCTGCTGATAGACACACAAAAGCATTATTTAAGCACGTAAAGATATGTGAATTTATTACTTTTGCCTAAAAACATCTTTGGACTGGCAGGATGTTGTCACCCTATTGTAATAATCAAATTTGACTTAGATGATTGATTCCCTGCTTTGATAAGTGCATTAGCTCTTGGCAACTTGACAGAGCACTATACAATTGAGATCTTATGAAAGAAGCATTCAAAGATGGTTTCTGTTAGTTTTTAAGTATGAATGGATGGTGCTGAGCCATTTCTGTGCTGAATTTGGGCTGCACCCGAGGGCTTTTATTCAATTTCTATTAGGAGATGTGGATTTTGCTGTGAGCACTCTCTTTTTATTCATTTTTGTTCATTCCATTATGACTTCTCAGCTTCTCTTTAAATGAAATAAGTTCTTTTTACTAATAATCACAAACAATATTGCTCTCAAATATTTTGCATTGACTCCATGTCACAATTTCAGCTGTTGCTGACTGTTTCTCTAAATGGACATGTGGTGTGTCACTTGTAACATCTTGATGTAAGAATGTCATTACTTAAGATGTACATATTGCATGCTTGCTTGTTTGAAGCATGCATGCTTGCCGTTGTACTGGAAAACTTTGAGAACAGATTTTATACATGAATTCAATGTTTTGGTGAAGAAAGAAAGCATTTTTATGCATGCCGTTCCACTCATGGATCCTTTTTAATAAGTTTGCTGTGAAAATGTCCATTCCTGCTTAGTATTTTCATCTTCATTTTTTACTACAAGCATTAAAGTTAGATATTTCTATAATGCACTGCTTGACTGAAGTGAGCCTTTACTTCAGTAGCATTGTAAAACATTTTATCTCTTTGTAGGTGAGTGTGTAGCTTGTTAAATGAAGCTCCACTTGAAGTAGCCTTGTACTTTTTCACTCCTCTAATACTGAAGCAATCAGAAATAAGTAGGACAGTGTTAAATGTGCCTAAGAAATAATATATGATGTGATAAATCCATGCATGGGCTGCTGCCGCCTGTGGACTTTAATGAAATAAAGCACTTAATTTAAACACCTTTTAATTCAACCATTTAAACTTTCCAGATGAAGTACCCAGACTTCGTGTGGCAGGATGTGGTTATGCTTAAGAGCATCTCAGTCTGTGCTTGCTAGTTGAATTCTTGCTGACACATATGTACGTACTCATTCAACAGTGCTGAAATAATCTGTTCAATTTGTATTTCATTAATTAATTAAATATTTTTCTTTCATTTATGGCAAATATTTTTATATGTTTACAAACCAACCATTTGGTCTGACAGTATTTATTTTGTTCTTTTTTTATTTTATTTTATTTTAATGTCATGATTTTTTTTATTATATCTAGAAAATCGTGCGTTTAAACCGTAGCCATTTCACAAATTTTGATAACTCAAAACAAAACAGCTCATACAGTATAATATTTAGTTTGACCTCCTGAAAATGATATTCAACATTTTCTAAAGGTTAAGAGCCTTTCACTGACCAATTGTTGAAAAGGAATTAGTGGAAAATGTCTTATTATATTATATCATATATTATATTACTCACATTTTTCCTCATACAAAACTATGTCAAGGTGTTTCTGGCTCAGCTGTATTTTACATGGAAGCTTTCATTTCCTTTTCTGCTACCTTAAGATGAGAGGTTCTCCTTTGGCATTGCCCTCTTGTATCAGCCTCAGCACAATAAAGAACAAGACATTTCCATTTTCCCATGTGTAGGCCTGTGACCACATGAGTCTGTACTGTCTAAGTCAGTTTAATGCGGAGAGTCAGAAGGGATTACTCTTTCTTGTATAAGACCCTACAAATGGAGATTTCACATGCATTGCATCGTTCTTTAATCCGTTACTTGGGTCGTAGTCATATGGCTCACTGTGTCACACGTGGGATCCTAATTAGACTGCCTTTGATTGCTGGCCAGCACTTCGCTTACAATAAGGTTTGATGTTCAGTTGTGATAGGTGTACATTTTTTGTGTGTGTGTGTGTTATGGAGAACATATTTCAGAAGTGAAAAAAAAACATTAGAACTATGGCATACATTTTAGATTCTAGATTCATTTTAGAATCTCGATCACTTGACTATATAAGCACAATCCATAGTTTTTAGGCTATATGTGTGACAAACATAAAAAGAATGCAGAAAAATAAACCTTAAAGGGATAGTTCACCCAAAAATGAAAAATCTGTCATTAATTACTCACCCTCATGTTGTTCCAAACACAAACTAAGATATTTTTGATGAAATCCGAGAGCTTTCTGACCCTGCATAGACAGCAACGCAACTGACACATTCAAAGGTAGTAAGACATTGTTAAAATAGTCCATGTGACATCAGTGGTTCAACTGTAATTTCATTACGTTAGAAAGAATGCTTTTTTGCGTCAGGGTACTGTTGTGAATGCGGGTTGAAGACTGACAAGGAAGAGAAGAAATTGTTGAATAAAGTCATTATTTTTGTTTTCTTTGTGCACAAAAAGCATTCTGGTAGTAGATTTCATCAAAAATATCTTAATTTGTGTTCTGAAGATGAACGAAGGTCTTATGGACCAATTTGGTGTAGACGTCAGTTACGTCACTCGCAGCTGCGTGCGCATTATGGTGGCATAAAAACACTGGTAACAAGTGGAGGGAAACGGGTAAAATCCACGGAATAAGAGATAAAATGTATTGTTGTGCCTTTGGATGTCAGAATCGGAATGCAAATCATTTTTATAGAATACTGTCGTCAAAAATGCCATTTGAAGCTAAACGCAAACGTTTAAATGGACAGACTAATGAATGAAACCTGCTACGATTGCTCTACGTTTAAAGCATAAATTTGATTTAAACAATTGGCCTACATAATATTCACATATGCAATTCATAGGGAACATATTTTATTAGCCCTACAGTTACAGCATGAAATACTATTTAAACCTATAACATTTTACATTTACCAATTTTGTCTCACAATTCTGACTTTTCTTCTCGTAAATGTAACTTTATATCTCGTATTTCAGATTCTATAACTCGATGTAACTCAACAATAGCGAGTTTGTTCATTCTGAGGGGAAAAAAAGCCGGAAGTGTGGGATATAAACTTAAAGGAAAACGCCACCGTTTTTCCATATTCCAATATGTTCTTCCCTCAACTTAGACGAGTTGATACATACCTCTCCCATCTCAGTGCGTGCTGTAGCTGTAGCGCACGGCGCCACTATGCTAGCGTTTAGCTTAGCACCATTCATTCCTTAGGATCCAAACAGGGATGAATTTAGAAGCCACCAAACACTTCCATGTTTTCCCTATTTAAAGATGGTTACATGAGTAGTTACACGAGTAAGTATGGTGACACAAAATAAAACGTGGCGATTTTCTAAGCGGATAAAAAATGATAACTATAATGTATGGCGGAAGAGCACTTTGCAGCACTTCGACCTGCGCAGTAATATCATCACTCCTGAAAACTCCCCCTCCGTCAATAGAACCAACGTGACTTTCACTTCTACCTGTGTGAAAGGGGAGGGGGAGTTTTCAGGAGTGATGATATAACTGCGCCGAGGTCGAAGTGCTGTGAAGTGCTCTTCCGCCATACATTATAGTTATCAAACATGGAAGTGTTTGGTGCCTTCTAAATTCATCCCTGTTTGGATCCTAAGGAATGAATGGTGCTAATCTAAACGCTAGCATAGTGGCGCCGCGCGCTAGAGTGATTAAGTGCACGCACTGAGACGGGAGAGGTATGTATCAACTCGTCTAAGTTGAGGGAAGAACATACTGGAATATGGAAAAACGGTGGCGTTTTTCTTTAAAAGAGAGAATGATGAGTTGATTTTTCTTATCAGAATTGTGAGATTTAATCTCGGAATTGCGAGAATAAAGTCAGAATTTTGAAATATAAACTCAAATTTATCTTTAATTTTTTTATTCCATGGTTTCCATAGACTGCCACTTGAAAACTGTCATTTTCTGCCACCAGATAGGCTCTGCCCACAAAAAAACATCATCACTGTTTGCAAACACCAAATTGGTCTATGGGTTTGGAACGACATGAGGGTGAGTAATTAATGACAGAATTTTAATTTTTGGGTGAACTATCCCTTTAAGGGGAAGAGACGGACCAGCCATATACATTTGAATGAGAATAAGTGCAACACTAAATGAAAAAACATTGATTTATCACTAAGAGACAATATCTCACACTGGTCACATGCACTGCTATTTTATGAGCATCTCTAAGAGACAAAATAACAAAATATTATACTAGCAGAGCAGCATTAGATAACATTAACATCATAACAAGCTGAAATGGCAAACACTTGATTGCATTATCCTATGAAGTAACATAGTACCTTGCACGGGCTCAAGTTTAATAATAAATGAGAGTGATGTAAGGTCAGTGACATAATATTGGCAGCTAGAGAGGAATTAATGAATTGTGAGGAACAAATTTCTTGCTCTAAATGCAAGACATCTTTGCTGACAGTTGTTATTCAATCTAATGTAGCAACTAGAACGTTTTATTTTATTTTAGTTTATGACATGAATTAAGAAAGTAAATAGGGTCAATTTTGATTTCATGTTGACCTTAAGATGCACTTTCTACCTCAAATTAATCTAAAAAAATACCATGGAGCACGTTTGAGGTTATCTTTATGTTATTTTTCAGATTGTAATTTTACAAATGGTGGGAGGTGCTGGCTGTTGGATGTTTTCCAGCTGAAACATTTTAAAACTTCACTGCTTTCCATTATCTCCAGCCTGTGCTTGCACAGAGGGCTCATGGAATCTCTCAATTCACTGCCAGTGCACATGGTCCATTAACTTGGCACAAGAAAGTCATTGCAATCAGCTTACCATTTAATTAGTTTTTACTGGGGTGTTTAGGAACTTGTTTTTCTTTTGAATTTCATGAATACTGCACAAAGTGGGAAATTAATAGTTGTCACCCTCTATCAGCTTGCGAGCGACTTCCAATATCACTGGTAGGCCCAGTCACAGTGTTTTATAATGCTAGTGAGATTACTGTACTTGTAAACAGACTGGGTTGATGGCTTATAAGCCACCAGCGTGGATGTTGTTTGCTTATCATGCCTGAGCCTGTGGCATTCTGATTCTTTCCTGTATCAAGACCGTTGTAGTTTAACATGGATGCTGCTGCCTGAATGAGATTATGCTATTTCTGCTTCTGTTTTTGCATCCACACAATGGCATGTCACACTACATTTCCCTCTCATTGTATTAGAGGCAGCAGTTATTATAAAAATAACTTTGTCTTAAAGGAATAGTTTCTCAGAATGAAAATTCTGGTATTATTTACTCGCCGTCATGCCATTCAAAACGTATTGTTTTTCTATGAAGCACAAAAGACGCCTTTCTCAGACTCATGAGGGAAAGTGAAAAGTTGCAGGATTCCAAGGGTGAGCTACCTGTTCTATTTCCTTTCTGTCTTGTCTAAAAAAAGCTCCTTCTCTTCTGCCTTGTGTCCTGGATCTGTCTCCATTAGCGCAACTGTCCCCGGGCCCCGAGATCCACATAGGCAGCTAGGACTCCCTTCCATCAAGGTGACCCAAAATACCCATATCTACGTTGCTTAGCCTAAACTTTGAGGTTTGTGCATGTTCTCTTGGTGTTTGGCAGCAAGCTCTTTTGTCACTGTCATTGTGTCTAATACCTCTTTAGGATATAGTTACGCAAGAGTGTTTTAACTTTATGGGACAAAGCCGTGCTGTTTTGGGTCCAAAACTAATTTCACTTTGGCTTATTAAAGGAACTATATTCTTGTATCAATTCACCAACTTGTGATGGTGTTTCTGCTTCCTCCCAACATTCTCAGACATTTAAAGTGATAGTTCAACCCGAAAATGAAATCACTGTAATTTTTTGCCAAAAAAAAAAAAAAAAAAGCCTTCTGCTGTCTGCATGTATTTAAATATGGCAACTTTGTACGCAACATGTCTGGTTTGGCATCATGACATGAAAGCAGTGTTGTCGTTGGTTGTCAGGTGACCAATCACAATTTCAGCAATTTCAAATCAGCAATTTTGAATGAGAAAGTGTGAATAAGACATGAGAACTGCAGTGGAAGTGAAGAATATGTGAATAACAACTTAATTTTGATCTGTTCATTACAGAACTATCTAGTAGCTTCGGAAAACTTAGAATGCATTAGTTGTACGAACTACTTTTTTGAAACTTTTGAGCTTGACAACCCTGATCCCTATTTTCTTTTACTATATACACTACCATTGGGTCAGTATTTTTTAAAATAAGTGATTAATATTGAAATTTATATCACCGTTTATATATTTAGTATTAATATTAGTAAAATAATATAAATAATTCAAATAATTTAAGTTTTAAAGTGTAGTATAAATTTCATTATTCAGTATAAAAAGTATTAACAGTATTATGTATAACAACACTGTTACAATATATATATATATATATATATATATATATATATATATATCAAATAAATGCTGTTCTTTTGAGCTCTCTTGAAATTCATGTATTATGAAAAAAATACTGATGTATCACAGTTTTCACTAAAATATTAAGTAGCTGTTTTCATCATTACTACTAATAATAAATGTTTCTTTAACAACAAATCAGCATATTAGAATGATTTCTGAAAGATCATGTGACACTAAAGACTTGAGTAATGAATGAACACTTTAAATGTAGTACATTTATTACATTACATAATTGTATAAATTATTTTTGTGTGTATGTATTTTTTTTCCCACAGGCATAAAATACATAAAAAAGTTATTTGAAATTGTAATAATATTACTGTTTTTAACTATATTTTTGATCAAATAAATATTGCGTTGGTGAGCATAAGAGGCTTCTTTCAAAACATAAAAAAACACTTTTGAACGATAGTGTACGCGTATGAAAAAATTGCTATATTTTCTTCATTATTTCTCTTTTTGTGTTCCACAAAAGTCATATGGGTTTGGAATGGCATGAGGTTGAGTAAATAATGACAGTAAAAATTGCTCATGTCTGAAATGGGATCTGTGCCACGGATCATTGACTGAGGTTTCAAAAAATAAACATTCAGAGATCTCAAAAAGAGCATGCACATATTGGTAAATACAAGAGCGGTGTTAACCAAATCATTCACGGTAAAATCCCCAGAGATACGTGCATACATTTACACTGTTTAAAATGTAGCCCTGTAGAAGTGCATTTAATTCAAAAGAGTTTGCTTTACCATTATTGATTTCGCTTTGTAGTGAAAAAAGAAAATCCAAGAAAATGATGCCTTGCCAGCGGATCATTAATTGATCCTGAATTTAAAGCCGTGGCTCTCTATTTGCTCTGCTTCGGGAAGGATAGCTTTGAAAATCCCAGGGGCATATTTGTTTTTCTGCATGTCTTCTGCCTCTGATTATTGGAGAAAGCTGCAGTGTCTGCCAAATAACCGTGCCTCATGCTGAGGCAGCAGTGAGCCTGCTCTTGAGCAGTCATGGTCATTGAGAAGGAGAAATGGGGCAGAGCCAAATGGACGGAAAGCAGGTTGCCTGGTCATCACAGCAGTTATGTCCAAACAGTCGTCTCCTTTTTTGGAGCGGTTCAACAACTGTTCAGTGAACCCAACAGAATGTCTCTGACAGCTCATGGAGAGGTTATAAGCATTTGTGGCATCCTTTTGCTTGACTAATAATGCCTTCCATCAGACACGGAAGATTCACGTTTCATCAGCCGATTCAGCCGTGAATGCTTGTGACAGATGTCTCTACAGGATACTGTTTTTAAAATCAATCTGTTTTCCATGACTATACTTTGTTAAAGCCTTTGATTGACCTTCAGCTTTTCAAAAACAGCAGAGTGTTTTCCCAGCAAGTCTCTCCAGGACAAATACGCTTTTAGAAAATTCTCCAAATCCGGATCTGTTACCTACTGTTCCATTGAAAACTGACCCTTTATCTCATCATTTTGATGCAAGTTATGAGAGACTGACACTTTGTGTGCATTGCTGGCAAATGATAATGCCAATGTTAACATCCTGTGCCCTCTTAAATTCCACAGCCCACATGTGCCGATCTTTCTCGCTGCCATTTTGCCTTCATTGTCATATTGTGTACCTACACATGATATTTTTCAAATCTTTTAGTCGCAGCCAGATGTGTCCTCAGATTGCTTGACTGCGAGTCAATAAAAAAAGGCCAAATTAATTCTGTTAACATAATTCCTGTAACATCTTGGTGATCTTTGGATCTCCTAGGTTTTGGATACCTGGACTTTCAGTGGAAGTGTTTTGTAACACATCTATGCCAGACATTTCATACATATGAATGGTATTGCTCTCTAATTTCATCACAATGGTAGGACGATCAATGAAAATAGAAGTATGCTGTTATAGTGTGCAGATGAAATTGCAGCAATATTGGCAAAATTGGCTTTGGAATGTAACATTCTTGCCATGCTTTTATTAAAAGAATAAAACCTAATTCCATTGCTAATAAATACCCTGACATATTGAGGATCTGCATTAGCGCAGACATCTTTGGGAGTAGTTATCTGTCCTGATGTGCAGATGTGCTCATATAATTCTCTGTTTCCCCCTTGAGCCTAACTGACCTGAGGCAGGACTCCCAGGAGATCAATGTCAGACTCACCTATAATAACAGAACCCACAGACTCACACACATGGCACTGGAAGAGAGCAGAAGCTCTATTTTAATTAGAAATAATGATTGCTTTAAGAAATACACTGTAAAAATAAATCCAGGATTGTACTTTCCTTAAATATAGCAATTAGTTCTTACAATAAAATACACATTTTTAGATATTCAAACTGTGAAATCAGTGCATTAAATAGTTTGAATAAATAGTTTGCTTAAACAAATTACTTTCAAAATTGCATTGTACAAAACTATAAATAGTGTTTTGGTCACAATTTATTTTAAGCTCCAATTCTCACCATTAACAAATCATTAACAATGATTTTCCCTCAATAAACTCATAATTTGCTGCTTATTAATAGTCAGTAAGGTAGTTGTTAAGTTTAGGTATTGGGTAGGATTAGGGATGTGGAATACAGTTATGCAGAATATGTGCTTTATAAGTACTAATAAACAGCCAATGTGTTAATAACAGGCATGCTAATAAGCAACTAGTTCATAGTGAGAATTGCTCCCTATACTAAAGTGATACCATGTTTTGTTTTTTTTATTCACAATGTGATGTGTTATTGAAACTCAAATGAAGGTAATTTTCATGAAAACTGAGAGATTTCTGTCCCTCTTTTTAAAGTCCATTCCAAGTCTTTTGAAGAGACATAATCGCTTTATATGATGAACAGGTTTAAATTAGGCTGTTATTCACTCATAAACATTGATCAACGCACAAATGTAAAACATATCAAATAGGGAAAACTGAAGCTTAAGTAAAAATGCTTGTCTTGTAATAAATGTAGACTGATATTTGGAGATAATAAGAATAACTCTTGGCTGTTTTACCCCATCTCTCTCTCTGTCTCTCTCTCTCTATATATATATATACATACATATATATACAGTCCTCATATTTTATATATTGAAAGTGATAACTTTGACCTTTATGTGTGGTTCACGTTACTGACTGTGAGAACAATGTGTGAAATTATTGTAAAGAAATACACTTCAGCATCTAGAGATGGTTTCCTAGGAAACAGTTTTCAGCTATTATGAACAATATGTGTCAGGCTGGCTGCATGTGGCCCTGAGAATGCAGTTGTTAGATATACATGCATTTTTAATGCCCATATACAATGTTCTGCTTTTATTCCCTTTAAGAGTGCCTTTACTCCTTGCTTCAGTCAAATGAATAACCTTTATAAAACAGAAGAGATGTTAAAGTCTGTTTGGCAGCATAAATGTAACCTCATTCACCGGCTAAGGAGCTCCACTGATAGCATTTCATCTTGTGGCACCTCTACTCTCTGTAGATCTCGTATAATGCGGCCTGGCTTCACCAAAGTCATTAGAGCTATCCTCTACGGGAATGGCAGTGAATTATCGGAGATGTCTTCATGTGAGGTGACTGAAAGACAGAAATTAAGCCATTTTGCTAGAGCGGAGCTGGGAACTTGTGAATGTGTCCTCTCGCCTTTGCAGAAGCAGCTCTTGCGTCATGCAGTTTCCATAGCACCCTGGGCAGATCTGGCTACTCTGTGTAATCGCTCAAGACTTGGCTTGTGTATGTACTCTGCTGCTAGCTTTCCTATTGGATACAAATGTTGCTCTGTGTTGGATTTAAAGTCATTAAATGGATAGTTCTGCTTCTGAATGCTGATTGGTCAGTACAGTGATCCAGCTGAATTATATTTCACAATTCAACAGCTTTGGCCTGTTTACCAGATCACTGCGCCGCTCCCATGGCAGATCGTTATTTTATCTTGCATAGTAATGTGCTGTTATATCAGAGACTGTTTCTTGTGTAACAATAGCAGATAAAAAAAATATATATTTGAATGAAAGTTTGTGTCCTTGATATTGTTATCAACTGGCAACCTTTGTATAAAAGCAAGAAGGCCCTTCAGACGGTGACAAAATTATATTTTGAATATAATCACAATATAGCTTGGCTTCTTTATAGCTTATTGCCATAATGTTAATGTTATGTGAATATTAAGTAATTTATTATTTGAGTATGTAGAGGTTTTGGTATCTTATTTTATTTATTCCATATTTTTATGAGCTTATGTTGTTGAGTAATGGATAGTTGACATTAGATTCTTTTGGAAAGTTGGCATTTCCTGTAAACAAAGCCAAACCCAGACATTTTAGGCAAATTAAAAATCCCGACCTGGACATGTCCAGGAAAAAAGGGGACATACTGTATGGTCAACAAAAGACAATTCTGTCTGGACCACTATCGTCAAAATGATAGACACTTAGCATACAGTTTGGTTCTGTTCTGGGCAAAAAAAACAACAACAAAAAAAACTCCCTGCCCATCCATGCAGCCTGTCATGAATGAGTAGGGAGAGCAGCAATAAGATCAGAACAAAGCAGATATTTAAGTGTAACACATTATTCAAGATAAAGGAGTCTGATTCGACAAAGAAATATCAGAAAGCCAATTCCTGACTGTGGCGAAAGGAGGAGTTGGGGATGGAGGAGGGTAATTTGCTCCTGAGCAAGTGAAAAAGCTGCTGAATAAAACTGAATAGAGCTTATATAGGAATGCAGTGATAGGTGTCGTATTCCTATAGGTATTCCTATAGGTTCCTATAGATCAGCCGAGTGTCAGCTGATGCAAGCTTGACTCACATGACCTGCCAGAACTAATGCTATATGCTTAATTCAGAATCTCTCAAATAACAGATCCTGCTCTCCCCTGTCTCCCATGAACCAGAGTCGAGGTTACTCTCATTACCCGACTTGTGGCATGTGTGTACCCACAGCACTACTGGCAAACACATGAAACAGTGGATGATTACAGTAATTAATTTGTCTAATGTAGCAATCAACCAAACATTTCCTCCTGAGGAATAATAATCCCAATAATGAGAGGAAGGTGCTTCAGATGCACTTAATGAAAAAATCTAAACCAACTGTAGACATACTTCAAATAAACAGATGATATAAAGTATCAGGTTTTACATATGTCTTTTAAAGACATTACATTTTTTGTTAAATCCTAAAATATGGTGATATTGATATTATTACTTAGTGCTCTGGTAAAGTACAGTATTCCCGAAATTGTACACAATCAGTACACAAAGAATTTGGTGTGGCTTATCAGCGAGTTGTACTTTTTGCATACTTGAATAATGAATATAAATGGAGTGAATAATTTATTATGTTGCTGAAAACATGTGCATTAGTATTTTACATTCTGGAAGTCGATGCATAATGAAGGTGTTTGCTTTGACCAGCCAGTTATTCAAATTAGCAAATTATACATTTTTGCGTTGAAACATAGGCAGGAAGAACAAATATATTCACTTTGAATTCAGGTATGTACTGTATACTACCCTTCAAAATAACTTGTTCTTCTATTTTAATGTACTTTAAAATGAAATTTATTCCTTGTGATATCAAAGCTAAATTTTCGGCAGCCATTACCCCAGTCTTCAGTGTCACATGATCCTTCAGAAATCATTCTAATATGCTGATTTTGTGCTTAAGAAACATTTCTTATTATTATCAATGTTGAAACCAGTTGTGCAGCTTAATATTTTTGTGGAAACTATGATACATTTTTTCCAGGATTCACTGTCTTTACTATCACTTTTTATCAGATGCATCCTTGCTGAATAAAAGTATTAATTTATTTTAAAAATCAAACTGAACCCAAACTTTTGAATGATAGTGCATTATTCTGTGAGATTCATTAGTCATGTTTATTTTGCCCTTGTCACAAAGTTTCCTGCATAGAGCATTTAATATGCATGTTTTGAGTGTATTATATAATAAGAAATTTTATTTCCAATTCAATTCAGGCATTTATTATGTAAACTCATTTTCATTCAGCTGCAGTAAGGCTGTAATGGGACCTTGGCATTATCTGTTCTCAGGATCCAAAATGAGGACACAGAAGAAGGACCCATAGGAGCCGTACAAATAGTTAGAGTTCACGTACAATCAGATGAGAAAAAGCTACTATTTTATCTGAGACATTTTTATTTTCTTGTGGGTGAACATGACTTTATCTTATCAGTACCGATCATCTCGCTCCCCGAGCACATCTCCTAAAAGAAAACCTGTTATCTCGAAGCCATTGTTTAGCTATCTCACGATCCCTACGGAAACGTTGTTGTTTTCCTGTCAGATGGTGGCTGACAGCTCTTGGCATGAGCCGGTCATTCATATGTAAGGGTCTTAGATCTTAAGCCTGTAAGGAGGCCAGATAAAGCAGATACAGTGGTCTAAAGTGATAATGCATGTTTTTGGAGTGGTCTTGTGAAATAATTATGCCCCCTCCAGACATTTAGTCTATTTTCATCCGACTCATTCGCTTATAGTATTATCTGTCCTGTAACTCTTCCGTCTTAATTCTTGCCTATTGGTTTAGTTACTATGCAGCACCTCTCAAGAGGACATCATCAGTGAGAGGAAGTGACATGTTTATGCATTCATATAGAAGACAGTTTGTATTTCCTACACGAGGAATGTCGTACACTAAAGTAACAGTTTACATTAAGGTCGCATTATTTAACGTTTGTTAACATTAACAAGCAATGCATTTGTTACAGTATTTATTAATTTTTTTATAATCTATTAATCATTAGTTCATGTTAGCTCAGGTCCATTAAATAATATTAACAGATAGCTTTTGAGAGTAATAATGTATTTGTCATGACACGTGCAGGAAATGAGGCGAGAACTCAAGTGCTGGGGAATGGTGACGTTTTTAATATAAAAGAAACAGAAAAACAGAACATAAATACCCCGAGGGGAAAAACAGGCAGACAGAGTAACGCAAAAACAAGGACCTCCAAACACACACGACTTACTGCACCAAACATATGACAACGTGGCCGAACAGGACAGCAAACACCAGGATCATTTAAAGGACACAAACGAGGGGGGAACAGGTGTAAACACTGAAACAATCAGGAGATAACAAGGAGGGCGGAGTCAGACAATCGACCAGGGGAACACATGGCACAATCACAACACTAACCCATGTGCTCAGACAAGACAGTGACATCTGGTGGCCAACCAGGGCACACCCACAGGATACGTGACAGTATTAGTAAATGTTGAAATTAACATTAAGATTAATAAATTCTTCAAGTTTTTCATTGTTAGTTCATATTAACTAATGTTAACAAATGAACCTCTTTTTAAAGTGTTACCAAAAAATATTTAGGCCTAAATTTAAGATTTATGTATTTGAGTTGCATATAAAAATTCCATTCGTTTGGATTATAATTTTAAAAAGCTAATAAACTTAATTTGATGCATATTTGCAAATTTTAAGTCATACATAAATGAAACAGGTAAGATTTCTGTACTCAGAAATCATGGCATAGTTTAGTATTATTAACTATTTGCATATATTTGATTTCATTTTAATCATAAAATCATATTTTCAAAATGCATTTATTCTGCTCAGCATAAATCTGTTTGTTGTGAAAACAATTTAATTTAGTTAAAAAGTATGAACAAGTTTAAATATGGCTAGATTTGGAAAAAGCATTATTCATTTAGTTAGAATATGTGTAACTGACTGAAACAAACGATATTTATTGATGATAAATATATAAATCCGATTATTAAGTATTTAAAACACATATGTTTATTAGTACTATTACATAAATCTAACCTGTTTCTTGTTTCCTTGTAAAATGTTTAATTCAAATAGATAGTAATTTTATATGCAATTTAAATTTAGGCCTTAATGAAGCAGGATAATATTTGACTGCAGTGTTTAAGCAATAGCAGCCTAAAATTTCCACTCTCTTACACTAACTCCTCCTGAAATTTTAATCTCCAGAATCCTCTGTGTAGTCGTTCATCCAGAGCTGCTGCTTTTCTTTGTTGAGTGGAGGATGTTTTAATTATCAGCGATACATTTGCATTTGCAAGAGACAAAAGCACTCTGCATTAGCACAGCTTGTCTTTCATTTCAGACATTATTCCCTAATGCCCTCTCAAACATTGTTTTAGCAGCACGTTTCCATCCCTGAAGAACATTACGATGCCCGTCGTGTCTCTTCTCTCTCTTTGGCTTCTTGTCAGGACAGAGGCAGTAGAGACATATCTCGTCACAGTTGATTGATATAAGCAATTTTGTGTTATACTGCTTCCTTTTTTGCTGACTGATATTTGCGATTGGCTCCCTGACGGGTTTCTCTCATGGGTGTTAATTGAGCTTTCATGATAAACTAAATCAGATAAACAGCTTTGATTTATGACACAGGTTACTGCGCACTAAGACCTCTGAAGTACAGCATTGAGCCTTCATGTCAGATCGTCTTTGTCTTATAGGGCAGATGTTATGTTATCAGTCATCAGTCACCTTATGATGCTCAGCTCATGGTTCAAATTAAGAGGATGTGGTTCATTTTATAAGGGATCTGGTTTGTACTACCATCTCTGGTTCTTATTTAATTACACCTCGTCCAGCAGGATGAGACCTTTTTTTTCAGTTAAGATATGAGGTTAATTTTCTTTATAGAAATCAGATTGATAGTTTGTACTGAGAAATTGATTCAAAAATCTGTGACTGAAATCTACAGATTCTGTCTTAAATGTTGTAGCTGTGATGCAGTAGGTGTTGTTTGTGCTCATATATATAGGGGTACAGGTTTGAGTCTGGCCTTTTTTTTATTTGCTCTAAATTAAAAGAAAAAAGCCTGTGCAAATATGTCATGATTTAGCCCATTTGGCTTTTATGAAACAAATATCTGTTTTGCCTGGTGTGCAGTAATTGCAATATCATGATTGAGGACAATACAATTTAGTCAATCAATACGTGAGTGAAAATTAAAATATTTATTTTTACAAAATAAAGCAAATTAGTTTTGTATCAGCTTGCTTGAAAATGATTATTTTGCGACAATGGCTGAGTGTTAACTATCCTGTTCCTTACACCAATATTGCCAAAATAATAAAGAAAACATGAACATGAAATATTGATTTCAATTTATATGATATTATTATCTTACTTGTCGATTACCTTGAGATATAGTTCATTACAACAGAAAACAATCTGCCTAGCAGCAACACATACACTACTAAATATTGTTGTTGTTGTTTTTAAATACTATCATTTAAAATTACTGTTATTTACTGTTATTTATTTATTTGTTTGTTTTAGTGCTGTCAAACGATTAAGCGTGATTAATCGCATCCAAAATAAAAGTTTTTGTTTACATAATATATGTGTGTACAGTATATATTTATTATGTATATATAAATACACACACATGCATGTATATATTTAAGAAAAATGTTACGTTTATATATTAAATATATTTATATATGATATAAATTATATGAATATAAATATATACATGTAAATACATGTAAATATTTTCAAAATATATGTTGTATGTGTGTGTATTTATATATACATAATAAATATAGACAATACATACACATATATTATGTAAACAAATACTTCAGGCAATGTTTTTCTATTCATGTTTTAACTGGAGACTCCTGAACTTCTAACCACTTATCAAAAGGTTTATAATCACTTTAAAATGAAAAATTATTATCTCAGTGGCAACTTTTACAACTTGAGATGAAGTTGAAAAATGGCACCAATTATCTATATAAATTTATGTTGATAGGAAAAGAAAGAGTACGATAAAAGAGTCATGAAAAGAATCAGATCCTCAGCAAAGACTACGAGAACCAGACGAGTCCTCTGCTCAGTCTGACTTGTGTTGCAGCCTGGAATTAAACCACACCATGCTGGTTTCATCTAGCCTGGCCTCCCGGTTTTCTTTTCTATTTCTGTCTCCGATGGAGTTTTGGTTCCTTGCCACTGTCGCCTTTGGCTTGCCTAGTTGGGGGCATTTCATTTTTGGCAATGTTGTCGACTTGATAACACATAAACTATTTGAAGAGAACTGAACTGAGCTGGACGATGACATCACTGAATTAATGATGAACTGACTTTAGTTGATAAATTGACTGTTTACTATTGTCCTCTTGCATTATTGACACACTGTTTTCCTGTTTAACACTGTAAAGCTGCTTTGACACAATCTGTATTGTAATAAGCGCTAAATAAATAAAGATAAAGACTTGACTTGACATGAAAGCAACACTGGTCTGTTTCTATGACAACTGTCAGATATAGAATTTAGCAGTCATTACACACAAATATTTGACTGTTCAATGCCACAATTGACCAGTGAGAAGCAAGTATTCCAGAGAGCCATGTAATAAGTGAAGATAATGATAGCCTATCGTAATGTTCATGGATAATAAAAAGCTCAACCTCAGCTCGAATAAAACACAAAGCTCCAGACAATTTCCTTTTGGTACCAATTATAGAGACACAGTGGTGCTCGGCAATTTGTTGTACAATGCTTAGCATTTAAACTATACCAGCTTCAATTATGTAGAAAGTTATTTTGCGTGAATATGTGTGTGATTTAGTGAATCAGTTATATGCTTATGAGAATGTGTTTTTCTGTCATAAACGAGAATATTCTTTTCTTTTCTCTTCCCACAGTGCAGTGTCTGGAGATGACTACTAAGAGGAAGATCATCGGCCGCCTGGTGCCCTGTCGATGCTTCCGGGGGGAGGAGGAGGTCATCTCAGTGCTGGATTATTCCCACTGTAGCCTGCAGCAGGTCCCTAAGGAGATCTTCAGCTTCGAGCGCACGCTAGAAGAGCTCTACCTTGACGCCAACCAGATTGAGGAGCTGCCTAAGGTGAGTTGTCAAGTGTCAGCTTAAACATGCATAATATCTGCCTAACAGTAGATACGTCAACTCCTGAACATCATCTTATACAGCAGTGTAACAGTACAGAAAAATAGTGCACTAAATGTGATTGTTTCCTTATAAAGCACTAAAAGTGTCCCATAATTGAAGTTTATTAATATTATCATTATTTCCATTTGGT
Source organism: Tor tambroides (assembly GCA_021397915.2). Taxonomy (NCBI): domain Eukaryota; kingdom Metazoa; phylum Chordata; class Actinopteri; order Cypriniformes; family Cyprinidae; genus Tor; species Tor tambroides. The sequence goes on along the minus strand of JAFVLL020013845.1, from coordinate 7,442 downwards.
ATTTCACATCGGTTAAGGTAAATCAGGCTTTGTCAAATGTATCTAGTAGCAAAAATATAACAGGACCATGGACAGCTCTCATAATGTGTGCAAAGCTGTATCTGAATTTGGTATATAGCATTTGTTCTGATATATTCCTAAGATAAGTGCTTAAGTCATAAGTATTTGCTCGCTTTAACTCTTAAGGTGCCATTCTAAACCCATGGTTAATATAGTGTTATTTTGTTTCATGTTTAACACTGTAGATACTTGCCCTGGGCTAGTTATTTATCTTAGGAAGTCAGGTTTTCAGCAGCCATTACTCTAGCCTTCAGTGTCACATGGTCCTTCAGAAATCATTCTAATATGCTGATTTGGTGCTCAAGAAATATGTAATATTATTATCAATGTTGGAAATGGTTTTGCTGCTTAATATTTTTGTAGAAACCATGATACATGTTTTAGGATTCTTTGATAAATGTTTGATAGAACAGTATTTATTTGAAATAGAAATCTTTTGTAACATTATGCACATATTTACATATTCACTTTTGAATGGTTTAATGCATCCCTGCTGAATAAAAGTATTAATTTCTTTAAAAAAGAAAAGATAACTAATTTACCTTCAACCTTACAGTGTATATCAAGCCAAGGTTCTAGTTCCTGAGTATTAGGACAAAACAGGCTACAGAACTGAAATAAGTTATTTATCAATTAATTATTTTGGATTAATCTTTCAAACACAGTTACACATCTAGTATTCACTTCAGTGAATTAATTAATTGAGACTACAGGATGATTTCAAACTGATTGTCAGCTCAAAAATACTAAACAGATTGTGTGATGGAGTTGACATGTTTGAGTTTTGTGTATTTATTAAAGAAAATCAAATCAAATAGTACTGAATGAAATGGAAGTGAGAGGTAATGTGAGGTTGTGGGACATTTCCTTTTCTAATTTGTAAGTATTTTAAGAATTCTAACATAAGTTTATAAGTTCATGAGGTTGATTGTAAACACTGATTGTACAAATATAGCATGCCACAAGAAACTTTAAATAAATGCTTGTCCATCTGTGGGAATGTTGTCACTCTGGTTGTCATAAGTTACCTATAAAAAAGCAGGGTAACACAGAAATAATGAAGAGCTAAGTGACTTTCAAAATTACAGGTGTAAAATGTAGTTTCACCTAGTATTAAATATTGTCTTTTTTATTTTATTACCAACAAGACAGGATAAAACAAGAGCATATGATTGGGTTCATCACTTTGATTCATTAGGCCTGAGAAGTTCACCAAAAAATTCTTCAAATAAATCTCTTTATTTCTCTGTCTTTCTTAGCAACTCTTCAACTGTCAAGCACTCAAGAAGCTGAGCATGCCTGACAATGACCTCTCCAACCTGCCAACCACCATCGCCAGCCTTGTGAATCTAAAGGAGTTAGATATTAGTAAAAATGGTACATTCTTAGCTCCATTTATTCTATATTTGCTTTTTTAAATCTATTTTTCCAATCCATTTTTTTGTGCAGAGCATATTGGTATGATTGTATATGATTGTACTTTTATACTGTACACATGTACCCTGTATCAACATGGTAAAACTGGCTTTATCTCAGGTATTCAAGAGTTTCCAGACAACATCAAATGCTGTAAATGTCTATCAGTTGTGGAGGCCAGTGTAAATCCTATAGCCAAGTAAGTAGAGCTGCTCACATTTCTGAAATCAGAAAGACTGAGAACTGTAATGTTTGATAATTGTTGTATTATGTACATATAGGTAGTTGACGAATCCATATATATTTATTTAAGATTTTATGTGAATTTTATGTCAATAGATTTTAGTTTAAATTTTATGGCAACTCTTTTCTTTAATTTTTTAAAACTCTTTTTAATCTCATTTTCCTTCACTAGTTTATTTAATGGTGTTGTGGATTTTTAAAAACACAGGTACTTCATACCTCTTAAATGTGAGATAATAAAAGCTGCATGTAAAAAGACTAAAAAAGTTTTTTCATCTCCACTAATTTTGCCATTTTTTTCAAACACTGTTTTGAATTTCTGTTTGAATTTCTTCATTTACACTGCCTTAAAATGTAAAGAAGCTTTTGTTTTGTACACCTACTATAGCAGCTAAGGAAATAAACCAATACTGATATTTCAATCTAACACCACTGCAAATAATTGCATTAATATGTAAATCTCTTCTCTTATCTTTCCTGAAGAGGATTTCCTATCTACAGTAACACAATATGAAATTGTTTATTATATCGTACAGTGCATGGATTTGCTGTATTTATTCATTTCACTCTCAAAGGAATGCCTTCCTTTTCTGGGTTCCTTAGGATAAAAATATAAAGTGAACATACATGCGAAAGCTAGATGTTTTCATTTTTCATATAATGTTTTTTCTCTCTTTTTTTAAATCCATGATTAAACATAGTTTTGAATTCTAAAGCACATTTGTACATTAATAATGCATATTATAAGTAGACATCATGCCTTAAAACTGAACCAATCTCAACTCAAGGAGAGATAAGACATGCATTTCTTTTTTTATCTCAGTGTATTCATTTGGCCTTCAGTCTGAAGCTGAGCTTCAAATCTTTGATTCAGAAGTTTATGATAGAGGATCAAACATTCAGGATCCAGTGCATGATCTCTGCAGAGAACCCTTTTCTTCATATTACGATTAAATCAGCCCTCAAGTGACTCCATTTACTGGGATGCTAACAGAGCCAGTAGTGGGGGAAGTGTAGAGGGATTACAGATGGCTCTCACCGCTCCTGAAGTACTTAACGCTTATCAAATCTTAAGGGCACTGGCCTTTGAGAGGGTCTGATCACCTCTCTGTTCCTGCAGGCTCCCAGACGGCTTCACCCAGCTCCTCAACTTGACACAGCTCTTCTTAAATGACGCCTTCCTTGAATACCTGCCTGCCAATTTTGGGAGGTAAGAGCTTCATCTTGGGCCTCTCTGTTCCTGCTCTGCTGGGGATTGTGAAACTTTAGCACACCCGTCTGAGTTCGTCTCGTTCTTGTAGTTGTCATCGTAGCGTTTTTATTTTTAGATGTTATTTTGTATCCGAGGAGCAGCATGGTGCTGATTCTGGCAGTGATTTGCCTAAAGCGTTCATGAATAAATGGGTTCTTGCAGCTCATATTGGGTTTAATGATAAATAGTTATTTCATTTGCATTGGGGAAAAGGGGATTTATTATGGCAGCCGACATTGGTCAAGGGCTGTTGCATTTAGTTTTGATAAACGAATCTGGGTAGTTCACTACAAATTAATTGCCCTGACAACACTGTGTATTTGCACGGGCTGTCTGTGTTGTTATAGAGCTTGATTCATTTTCTTCAAGCTCTTTTAGAAGGTGGTAATAACACAAATTTTACAATGTCCAGACAAACAGCCCTAAGTCTGGACATTTATAGCAAGAAGGGCACATTCATGCCGAAATGACTGACATTCATTTAAATACCCATGGTGCAGCTCTGTTTTGGCACAAATAGCGTCTGGTTAAACTGCATTGTGAAGGATTAGTAATATTTTTTGTGTTCAAATACCACATGCAAAAGTGGCAGAACTGTTTATTGAATTCACTCCTAGGTTTTGCTTTAAAAAATTAGATGGAGATTCAGAATTTTTCCAAAAATTTGAAAACTTTTTTTTTTTTTTTCCAGATTATCTAAATTACGGATCCTGGAGCTTCGTGAGAATCATCTGAAAACTATGCCAAAGTAAGTTGCTTAATTTCTTATGAATAATTATTTTGCTACTGCCAACATGGGGTCATTAAATAAATACATGCCATTGAAAAAAAAAAAAAAAATGGTGTAGGACATACATTGAATCTGTGCCTTATCAAAATGTTTTGATTTTTTTTTACATTCACCAATTATTTAATTTTTTTATTTTTAATTTTATTTACAATATTTAATTTTATTTTATTGTTTTAAGGGTGTCCTTTTGCTTTATACTTAGTCTTTACTTCACAACAAGTATTTGTTTCTGCCACAAGGTATTTTGATTAAATTCTGTTTGAATTTCTTCATTTATGCTGCCTTAAAATATAAAGAGATGGAGCTTTTGTTTTGTATACCTACTATAGCAAAAAAAGCCAATATTGATATTTGAATCTAACACCACTTCAAATCATTGCATTAATATATAAAACTCTTGTCTTCCCTGAAGAGAAATTTCATTTAGTTTTTTATTCATCCCTCAATAATGTGATTTAGACACAAGTTTATGTAACAAACTCAGAGTAGCAGAGTCTACAGTGTCATTTGTCACAGTGGGGAAGACCTCTGGACCCCTCTAGAGAGGGACACATATTGCACACGATGGTTTATGCTTGCTGACTTGTTCAGATGTACTGGTTCAAGACTATTTTTATCTGCCAGCAATAATAGCGCCAATTTTTCCTTCAAAACCAGACTGCATGAGGTAATGTTCTCCAATCTGGGAGAGCCGTGTTTGCCCACATATTGAATGAGGGCCATGTTGTGAATACCGTCACAAATATTTGAGTACAGAGCTACAGAATTTTCTGTTTCGGATAAACTAGTTCTTTAAATCCTAAACTTTAAGTGCATTTAACAATCCATAATGTCTACGTATATTTGAAATGAGTTTTGATTTCTTTTCTTGTCATGTTGCAGGTCAATTCATAGGCTGTCGCAACTGGAGCGGTTAGACTTGGGAAGCAATGAATTCTCTGAACTGGTAAGAAAGATGTTCTCCTCTTGAACACTTTTATCAATGGGACAGCTGTTACCTCAGTCTTTATCCAGCATGGATTTTGGCTAAGGGGGGATAGAGGAGGGGGGTAGGGGAAGCTGTTGCCTCTTGTCAGATCTCTAGTGCTGCACTGCGTTTTGGTTGCATCATGCGCTGATCCATTATTCATGAGTTGATTCAAACATGCAGCGCTTGCCATGACGGAACGTTCACCACTGAGCTGCATTTAATTGGCTCACCCAAGCTGGAGTAAACAATGGCAAGAAATTTATCATATGTATCCCGTGTAGCCCCACTCACACCATGCCTATTGCTGTTTCCTTCAGTGATTAATGCTGGCGGTGTTGCATTTATTTATTTGAGTATAAATCAATGAAGAGGTCCGTGAGCAGGCAAGTTACTGTGTCTAGAGGAACTGTGCGAGTTTAACACCAAAGTAGCCATTAATAGCATTTTTTTTATTTTAAAGTAATTGACTTTGCTCTGTGATAACTTGACTAGGAGCTGTTGGTTGTTTTAAAAACTAGTCCATTCCAATGACCATGAAACATGTTGTAAGAGTGGCTGGAAAAACATTTTAAGCTAGGGCTGGGTGATAAATCGATATTGATATTTAGAGAAAAAAATAAATCCACAATATCAATAATAAAAGCAATTTCACAATTTCATTTGATAAAAGCTATTGTCAAATACACACTGAATCTCAAATGTCTTAATGATAAATTGGCTTTACATTGTATAGTAAAATGTACTTCTCAAAGTAATAGTAATACAATTTTTAAAACATTATCTTTTTTAATATTATTATTGTTGTTGTTGTTGTTGTTGTAGCAAGGAATATCATGCAAAGATATTTTTTCACTCATTTTAAATCATTATGTATACAATGGTTGTGCAGCATCTTATTTGCCAAAAAAAAAAAAAAAATCTTTACAAAATTTTTTGTAATTTAATTGTTAAATTTTCATTTGATTGCATTTTAAATGATTAATCAAGTTGTTAGCTTTATAAATTCATTTCTTAATTTGACAAACCATTTTTGATTATTAATTTGTCTTAAATCATAAAACATTTCAGAAAAATATATAATGGTAAATTAAAAAGTAGTGTACTCTGTAGTTATATTACCATCATTGTTGAGTCCTACTGAACATGAGAAATGCATTTCATGGAATATCATGGTAAATTAATATTATATCATATTGGATAAATTGTGAAAAAATATTTGGCCATGTCACCCAGCCCTATTTTAAGCTTCCAGGTACTAAGGTGGAGTTTGTAGAGTTGTGGAATTACTTTTAAACTTCAGTGTCACACACACGTTTGGAATATCCAGGGCACTTTGTCCTTGGGTGATGAAAAAAATGCATGCTCGCATCAATGCTTCCAAAGGGAACAGATGGTTTGGCATTGCAGTAAGCGTACTTTACTGCTCAAAGCCCCCAAGTAATAAGAGAACACCCATCAACACTTTCTGGTTCTGCTGTCTGGACTTTCAATCTCAGTGTCCCACTTCAGGATGACTTTTCAAATAACTTTTGACCTTTCCTGTTGGCAGCCCCATCAGTGCTCTTTTAATTTGAGCTCAGCTCTTTATCAGATGTTTTAAATATCTCTGATAATGGTCTTATCTGAGAATTGTTGTCCTTCTCAACTGTCTAGCATAACAGCAATTCTTAACATTATAAACTTTATATATTGTATGTAATCTGTGAAATTGGTATTAAATGTTTCATTCCATGTTCTAAATGACAGAATCAAAAATAAATAAATAAAAAATTCACAGAAGGTTGAACAGCTCATATAATATATAGTTTAACCTTCTCTGGTTGATGATCAACATTATCTGAAGGTTAAACACCTCTTTTCAGGTCTTATTTTGTACTCAAATCTTGAATGAGAAAAACAACAGCACATTTACAAGCAATAATCCTCAACTGAAATATTACTCAGCGGTTTCCTCAAGCATTTTTGGATGCATTGCATCATGTCAGGTAATCATGGCATAGCAGTTGCACAGCCTGAAAACAATCATTAGTTTAATTTGTTATAGCTCTGTTGGTGTCATGTTCTTTTAGGCAGATATTTCTCTGTAACAGCACACATTGCCCAAACAATGAGTGTTGAGAATGGAGCACTGATGGCAGGAGGCATTTGTCAGGATATCTGACTCTTGCTGTGATGTTGGCAGATGTTGGCTGGTGTGATGCCCTGAGCTGCAGATAGTTTCTTAATTGAAGTCCTTGCTGAGGGGATCATGAAGGGACAGATGCTGGGACTCAAAAGGAGAGAAAAACAGAGAGCAGCCATTAAGAACTGACTGAGTTTATGGCACATAGGGGATTTGGGTCTGTTGAAACTCAATTTAAAACAATAATTTGTTTTTGAAGCCTCTGGAATGTTGTCAAGATCGTGCTTTTATTATATAAAAATTGGTTATTGGTTTCATCACCTTATAATGTTTGTGCTGACTAGGGGTCGACCGATTATCGGCGCTGATATTAAGCATTTTTCTGATTATCGGTATCGGTCATTTTCAAAACCGATGTGCCGATAAAATAATTTAATTTTGAAACGCGCTATTTGGCTCTGATGCAGCCTGTCGGAACTCACCACTCTGTGGCCTAGAGCAGTCTCCGCCCACTGCGCATCTGATTTGTTTGGAGTCACGAGTCCGACCAATCAAGGTGGAAGACTAAAGGCACTCTCACACCGACAGT
>JAFVLL020013844.1:0-61170 GCA_021397915.2 Tor tambroides | reverse complement strand
CCCACAAAAAAAAAAAAAAAAAAAAAAAAAAGCAGGAACAAAACTATACAACACAAAAGTAAACTGGACTCGGATGACATTAACTATGGGTTCACATGGAGCGAGGGTAAGCATGGTTGGAGTGAATTACTAGTTGCAGAGCATAAAACTACTAAAATGCAGTTTGAGACAATTAGATGCTACAACACTCAATTTTGCATATTGTTGCACCTGTGCAATTCATGGCAACATCTAATATTACTTTTGTACACTTCAGGCTCAAAATAAATTCCTGAAGTAAAACCAATCCTCATCTAACCTTTCTAAATATCTTTTCAAATCTGAATATTCCAGATTTGTGATGCATTTATTCTAGTCAAAGGAAGTCAAACTGTACATTATTGAGATGAAAGGGACACACATGGCAGCGGTTTTGCTGTCAGCTGAATTTGAATGAGAAAGTTTCACGGAAGCATCTGACAGCATGCATTGTTTGCCTTATTTTGTTGACATGAGAGCATTGCAAACATGCAACTGACTGCAAAGACAAAAGCTGACCTGTTGACAGCGTTTTTGAGGAGGAAAATCTGTGGAACGGATTTAAGCATGGTACAATGTGTTAAACAGAGTTTTGAAGCTGAAAGCTTTAGCAAATAGGTCAAATGTTTAGTAAAAAGATTGTGTAGACGTTTGTGAACGATGGATGTTTCAACTTTGGGGGAATCGTTATAAGAAGTTCTGGTTGTTTGGGTCTAGATATGACTAGGAGAGGCTGATTCCAGTGCGATCCATCACCATCTCAGAGCAGTGAATGACACAGCAGGCGTGTCGGAGCTTGACCGTTGGAGGCCTCTTCCTCTGACACGTCGCTCCAGATCTAAACTCATTCACCACCAGCACAGATAGCTATCATTAAACACAGCCACACATCCTCAATAAACTACAGCTCTCACAAACATTTGCTCACACAAGGAGCAAAAATCGGATTTTTTGCTGTATCCGATTCTAAAAAAATACTTCATTGTAGTTTGAAGAGCAAAAATGAAATTGACTGCTCATCAACTTGATCCAACCCACACTTGTAAGTAGTTTGAAATCCTATTACCAGCTGATTTTTCTCAATAGTGAAAATGTATTTTATAAGTACGTAGAGCATAACATGCATTACCATTCAAAAGTTTGGGGTCAATAAGATTTTTTAAATCTTTTGAGAGAGAATTCTTGGATTCTTATTATCAATGTTAAAAATAGTTGTGCTGCTTCATATTTTTGTGGAAACTGTGATACATTTTTATATATAGAAAGTTTAAAAGAATTTATTTGAAATTGATTGACGTTTTTGTAACATGTTTTTTGCATGTCTTTACTGTCACTTTTGATCAATTTAATGCATCCTTTTTAAAAAATAAAATAAAAATTCAAACCAAAATCTCTTACTGATTACTATTATATACTTTATATAACATTTATACTGTATATTTACATATTTGTATTACACAGTGACATGCAAAGGCAAAGCAATCAATAATAATAATAATAATAATAATAATAATAATAAATTATCCTAATTATTATCCATTATTATTATAATATTAGCAACTTACACTGTATACACTGTGTGTAGTGTGAACAGCCTTACAAACTGCTGGAGAAAGCAACTGTACTCAATTAAGTCGGGTGAACATCATGATGTCATTTAAAGACAATTACTTAATGGCCAGCAGAGTGAAGTAACATGACTAATGTCTCAGTGAATGTTTGCAGACAATTTAATTTATTAATAATAAGCCAAACCCACAATGTCTCAGTGTATAACTCAAGAGTCATTTGGTCACATGTGAACACTGAAGATCACACCTCAACTCTCTTATATTCAAAACACCTGTTGTGGGGAAAAAAAATCTGAACAACATGTGCAGCTATTTTCTGCGTCCTCAAAACAAGAGCAAGGCAAAGCTTCAAAGCAGGCAGCCGTGCGTTTACCGTACATAACACAGAGATCCTAACGCTGGGTAATCTGCACTATCACAGCAATGACTCGACACGCACAACAACATTTAGACCATCTCAGATCAAAGACATCAGTAAACTCAGGCCGTGAGGCTCATTTCTGGAATATCTGAAATACCAGCACAGACCACTCCATCCCCCATTGATCTGTTTCAAAATGTAAATAAATCACCAATAAATCTGTGAAAAATACAAAAAAAAAAAAAATAAAAAAATAAATAAAAGAGTTGTCCCAAATCAATGTATGGGAATTATGAAAACACTTAGGCCTACAGGGTAGTTGACCTTCTTGTGCAGATTATAGTTTACTCTGATCATCAACCAACATCATGAGGTGCATCCTAGGATGCTTTTTAAATGCTATATGATATTTAGCATGTTTAATATACAGATAAAATGTATTGTTTACTGACAAATTCACAGCAACTACATTTTTGTGTTCTTCAGGCACTCTAGAAAACAGCCATTTCATATTATTGCATAAAATAAAATATAAAAAATTTATAAAAAAAATTAAGAAAATAAATAAAATATAAAATAATGGCTGCCGCCTTTGCATTCAAAAAAATTATTATTTTTTTAAATATTAAGTGGGGAAAAAAAAAAAAGAAAAAAAAACAATTATTTGAAAATGAAATATTTCTCAACATCAGTTTTGACTGTACTGGAATGTTTGATTTCGTTAATGCAGCCTAATAAATGACCCAACCCAAATTCACTTAAACTAGTGCTGTTAAACGATTAATCGCGATTAATCGCATCCAAAATAAAAGTTTTTGTTTACATAATATATATTTGTGTACTGTGTATATTTATGTATAAATAAATACACTCATACAGTATATATTTTGAAAATATTTACATGTATATTTTTATATTTTCCATCATTTATATTATATATAAACGTATTTAATATACAAATAACATTTTTCTTAAATATATACATGCATGTGTTTGTATTTATATATACATAAATATACACAGTACACAAATATATATTATGTAAACAAAAACTTTTATTTTGGATGCGATTAATCATGATTAATCATTTAACAGCACTAAAATAAACAGTAATGTCATTAACACCCATTTAAACCTGAGATAAGCATTAATTACATCACTTACAGTAGTCCTTTAAATCACTGAACTACTCATCAGGTGAGAGAGAGATTTTTGATTTTCGAAAAAATGTGTTAATTGTTTGTAATAAGTTAAGACAATGAAGTCAAAAAAAAAAAATAAAATAAAACCAACAACAAAAAAAATTAAGCCGAGAGAGAGAGAGCGAGAGAACAGAAACAATTTTACCTTCACGGGTTTACAACTTCCAAACTTTCAGAATTGAGGCAATTGAGCCCTGTGTGAATATTACGGGCTAACCAGGCGTAACGTGTCTGCCGCCCATTTCCATCAGCTTTATTAAAGGCTGTGTGCTTCTGTGGGCGGCTACAGTAGCCTAATTAATGTTTACACGACTTACTCAGCAAAGACCACTTGCATTATTAAAGCATTCAGAGAGAGAGAGAGAGAGAGAGAGTGTAGCTAACTGGGGTCACTAGAAATCTTCACTACACAATACACTGGGAAACAACAACATCTAGAAGTTGTTCGGGGGGGGGGGGGGACAAAAAAAAAAAAAAAAAAAAAAAAAAAAAAAAAAAAAACCCTGACAAATTCCACACATTCCAGCTCACATTATTGCAGCTGCCGTGCGAGCAGCGACAGTTGCGGCACTGCGTGAAATTTCGTTATGCAAAGGATCATGCTAACTGTTGTTGGGAGAGTGTTTTGGGAGAATCTGGGACAACTGAGCGGGAATTTCGCAGTGTGTATGCGTCTAATTCAAGGCATTGTGTAGGTGACAGGCTCCTTCCAGTATTGGCCCTTTGGGGAAAGGTTGAAGGGCTGAATAGTATCCAAAAGGCACCTTCCTGCTCCGTAACGGACTCCACCCGGGATATTTTAGGAACAATGCTGTTTAACTTCATAAACTTCAGACAAACACTTCTAGTTGCAACCCAACACCACTCATTGATATACAAGCACAGTTACTTATTTTCCAGGTGAAATCAAACAAACGCATAACGTACGGCCGTGTGACTGGTTTCACAACCTAGTGTAAACAAGGTAAAATAAACTAACACATTGTGTGCCAAGTGACATGAACATGCACCAACAAGAGGCTTTGCGTTAGAGTTACCTGCCCTACAGGTACAAGACAAAGACATTCATTCATCAAACCCAGATTGTTTCTTACCTCCTGCGCTATGGTGTGAAATTCCTCTTTTTAGACACCTCACATGTCCCATTGATCCACACAGTCGCTCAGAGAACGAGTAAGACACGACTAAAGAAAGTTTCTGCCCAAAAGTGGCAGGCCTACCTTAAGGCCACACCCATCTGATGACATCACAGACTATCCATGGGCCTGTCAGAGAAACCCCTGCGATGAAAGCGTGTGTGTTGAAGTGAAGTCGAGCAGCTGATCATGGCCACAGACGTGTAATCAGCTTTGTGTGAACTCAAGGGCTGGTGGGTAATACAGCGTGGCATTGGACATTCAGCGACTGATGAAACTGCATTGATAGAGTTACACTAATGCAATCCAGTCTTATCACTTTCAGCTATGTTTGTTTTGCTGTTATCAAGCCACGACTCAAGCATGCACGCTAGAGCACGCTGATCCCAATGGAAATAGTAGTAAAGCACAAATTTTAAGAGAGTCGTGAGGAAAGAAAAGTTAAGAAAAGGATGTTAGTTGCATATGTAAGCATTTGTTGAAAATTAATAACTTCTGAAAGGCGGGTCCCAGTTTGCTGCATTTCCACTTAATTTCAAAATGATTCAACTCTTTTCACACCCTCAAAACAGACCTTACTCATTCCTATCCATCAAATAAAAAGTTTCATTGTGTACCAATTGCAAGTCTGCAAATTTGTATAGCAAAAATGCATGACCAATAAAAGATTAATCTTTTACTGCAATGCAATGAAATACAGACTAAATAATAATAATAAAATTATATTCTTTTCCTTTTTGAAATCTTTAAATATTTGTATGTATGATTTCAGAAAGGAAAATAATATTTAATATATAATTTGTTAATATAATTAAATATATATATGCTTATGTAAAATACCTAAGTTAATAAATTTATTTATTATTATTATTTTTTTTTAATATACATAAATATACAACAAAATATTTAATGATATTTATCCATTTCTTTAATATGAATGTACAGTGGGGAAAAAATAATTTGATCCCCTGCTGATTTTGTACGTTTCCCCACTGACAAAGAAATGATCAGTCTATAATTTTAATGGTAGGTTTATTTGAACAGTGAGAGACAGAAAAACAAACCAAAAAAAAAAAAAATCCAGAAAAACGCATTTCAAAAAAAGTTCTAAATTGATTTGCATTTTAATGAGTCAAATAAATATTTGACCCCTTTGCAAAACATGGCTTAGTCCTTGGTGACAAAACCCTTGTTGGCAATCACAGAGGTCAGACATTTCTTGTAGTTGGCCACCAGGTTTGCACACATCTCAGGAGGGACTTTGTCCCACTCCTGTTTGCAGATCCTCTCCAAGTCATTAAGGTTTCGAGGCTGACATTTGGCAACTCAAACCTTCAGCTCCCTCCACAGTTTTCTATAGGATTAAGGTCTGGAGGCTGGATAGGCCACTCCAGGACTTTAATGTGCTTCTTCTTGAGCCACTCCTTTGTTGCCTTGGCCGTGTGTTTTGGGTCACTGTCATGCTGGAATACCCTCCACGAACCATTTTCAATGCCCTGGCTGGCTTCAATGCCCTGGCGGTACATGGCCCCGTCCATTGTCCCTTTGATGCGGTGCAGTTGTCCTGTCCCTTTAGCAGAAAAACACCCCCAAAGCATAATGTTTCCACCTCCATGTTTGACGGTGGGGATGGTGTTCTTGGGGTCATAGGCAGCATTCCTCCTCCTCCAAACACGGCGAGTTGAGTTGATGCCAAAGAGCTGGATTTTGGTCTCATCTGACCACAACACTTTCACCCAGTTCTCCTCTGAATCACTGGCAAACTTCAGATGGGCCTGTACATGTGCTTTCTTGAGCAGGGAGACCTTGCGGGCGCTGCAGGATTTCAGTCCTTCACGGCGTAGTGCGTTACCATTTGTTTTCTTGGTGACTATGGTCCCAGCTGCCTTGAGATCATTCCGTGTAGCTCTGGGCTGATTCCTCACCGTTCTCATGATCACTGAAACTCCACGAGGTGAGATCTTGCATGGAGCCCCAGTCCGAGGGAGATTGAGTTATTTTGTATTTCTTCCATTTGTGAATATTCACACCAACTGTTGTCACCTTCTCACCAAGCTGCTTGGCGATGGTCTTGTAGCCCATTCCAGCCTTGTGTGGGTCTACAATCTTGTCCCTGACATCCTTGGACAGCTCTTTGGTCTTGGCCATGATGGAGAGTTTGGAATCTGATTGATTGATTGCTTCTGTGGACAGGTGTCTTTTATACAGGTAACAAGCTGAGACTCCCTTTAAGAGACTGCTCCTAATCTCAGCTCCTTACCTGTATAAAAGACACCTGGGAGCCAGAAATCTTGCTGATTGATAGGAGATCAAATATTTCACTCATTAAAATGCAAATCAATTTATAACTTTTTTGAAATACGTTTTTCTGGATTTTTGTGTTGTTATTCTGTCTCTCACTGTTCAAATAAACCTACCATTAAAATTATAGACAATTTCTTTGTCAGTGGGCAAACGTACAAAATCAGCAGGGGATCAAAAAAAAAAATTTTCCCCACTGTAATGTGCATTTAAAATTAACGATATTGATATTTTACTTAGCAGTAGCCTAACAACAGCAATATTAATATATACTATATATAATGCATTTAAATGCATTATTTGTCATTTCAAATGTATTTTCTTAAATATAGAAGTCCAATAGCATGACTTCATCACCTGTTGTCCATATTCATTGCAGTGTCCCAAGTAATTTCACATATAAAGTCCAGTGCAAGGCACCTTTCATCTGTTTTAAAACAGACCCAGAGATCGCTTGTGCAACTACAACAAGAGCAGCAACATAATACAGAATTATTCGCTCACATTCTTGCTCAGGCATGTCAGGGCCCAGAGGTTCAATTAAACCTGCTAGAAGAAAAAACAACACTGCTCTTTTCCATCGCCTGTGATCTTGTTATTATCTGGGCTTTTCCTTGAAAGATGGACCTAATTATGTGATCCCTCGAGACACCACATCCGCTTCAACACGCTCTGAGCTGATAACAGTCGATTCAATTGGTGGCTGAATGAAAATGATTGATTGAACATCGGTTCTTCATACTGCAGAGAAAACACGTGACCTTTTCCAGGAATTCTGATGCAATGAAGATCTATAATAAAAAAAAAAAAAAAATAAAACAGCCTTTTATTAGACTTTATGAATCATTTCAATTCATGTCATGACATCACAAATATGCTTTTGCAAGAATTCTGTAATGTGTTCGTGGGCCTTTATTTCTCAGATGTGAGTGAAGCAAGTGTGGGAATTTTGGATGGAAAACTCTGCCAACGAATCTGCATTTCATCAGGAGCAGGGAGTCCATGAAGTGTCCAGATGAAGAGAGCCACTCCTGACAGACTCACAAATGGCGTAATAATGAGAAGCGAATCATCTTCTCCCAACACACAGCTGTGCTTCATGTGGTCTGTCTACCGGATTCATCTCTTTATCATGAGACTCGTTCGCAAACAGAAGCTTGCAGTGACGCCAAACCAGACTGTTGCGTAGGAAGCAGCAGATTGTTTCACTAAATCTCCAGATTTCAGTTAATGAGATAAACTGGCACCATATTCCAAACAATTCTGCGACGGCCCAGCTGTCAGTTTTCGGCTCCAAGCAGGCTTTCACAAGCACAGTTGTGGTTAAATGATGGAGAAAAGCTGCTGCAACTTATCGAAGCCTAAAGGGGAGTCGCTAACCTCAGGTTTAAAGGTGAAGTCTGTCATTTCTGCACTACTAGAACCACTAAATAGAATAGAAAAAACAATGATTAAACAGGTTTCCTGAACACTTGCTCTGTCTGTCATTGGTCATCCAAACAGATAGCCTCAACTATCTTACACTATTGATTGAGCCTAAGTTGACAGGAAAACCCCTTTAAAGTACCATAGGTCATACAGCTAATGCACTACATTTTAAGTCCTCTTTAAAATAATGAACTTTGTGTAAATGAATAGAAATGACTGTAGATTATTTACTTTAAATCTCTGCATAAAGTTGTGAAATCTCATTTTTAAAAAAATAATTTAATATTACCAATATTTTTATTTTTTTATTTTTATTTTTTTTAATAATGCCCAATGTAATCCCCCCTCCCCCTCCCATTTTATGGCTGAAAACTGATATTAAAATACTATACTTTGCATAAAAATAAAATAAAATAAAATAAAAAGTAAAAAGAGTAAAAACTGAAATCAGTTGTTTTCAATGCTAAAAGTAAATTTAGGTATCAAATCAATATGAAAAAAGTACTCATTTTGAGATTTGCTCAAGATTACATTTAACATTGTTAAATGTAATTAATGCTAAATAAACTCTTAATGTTTTTAATGAACTAAGTAACAATTTGACGATGGCAAAGATGATCTAAATGTAAAAATAGGGAAAATGAGCTTGCACAATTAAATATCCCAAAAATATCCAACTGTGTTTAAAAAAAAATAAAAATATACACACATACACACATATATATATATATATATATATATATATATATATATATATATATATATATCTCTCTCTCTCTCTCTCTCTCTCTCTCTATCGATTTCTCTCTAAAATGCTACCAGACTTCATTTCTTGTGTAATGGAGATTCACATGTAAGAGTTCAGTGAATTAATAAATAATGACCGAAAGGGACAGCTCACCAAGAGCTGTCATCATTTACTCACCATCATGTCACTCCAAACCTGTATGACTTGCTTTCTTCTGCAATGACAACAATATTTTGAAAAACATTGGCCCCTACTGACACTGAGGGATTTTCTACCACAGAAGAAAGTCGGTCATGCAGGTTTGGAATAAAATGACAGTAACTGATGACAGAAATTTCATTTTTAGGTGAATTAACCCTTTAACCTTCAGTCTGTTTTTTCACACAAAGCTGGCATTTGACTTTAGAAGACTTGAAATATAGGGGGGGAATCAATAAGGAGATTCCTAAACAAGCAAAAGAGTGTCATACAGATTGAACAACATAAGGGAAGTAAATATTGACTGGATTTTTATTTACTACATTTAATTTAAAGTGCCCCTATTATGGGTAATGAAAGGTTGATATTTTGGTTTTGGGAGTCCCCAACAACAGGTTGACATGCATGCAAGGTCAAAAAACACTTTCATTGTCTTATAATATACATTTATTTTTACCTTATTTGCTCAACTCCCAAACGATTCGCTCAATGATTCATTTTTCCAAACCCCTCCTTTGTGAGACGCTAATCTGCGGTGATTGCCTGGCCATCTGGCCTGTAATTCCTGAAAGCAGCGTTTGTGAGCGCAGTGCTGCTTTGTGTGCAGTATTACTGGGGAAACAGCTATTTTAACGCTCCAAAAGCGGCACCTAGTGGCAAAGAATGAATTTGCATTTTCATTCAGACCAACTGGAAAAGACCAACAAGTGGGCGGGCAATATGCTAATGTTTCATGTTTACTTCAACATGAAATGGCTTGGGATTTGTTTAAAAACGACTCTCTTTTGAGAGACAATAACTTTATACACGGTGCACTTTCAGATTTAAAACTTTGCAGGATATTTTCATTCACTTAGAGCTATGTTACACTGCATGAAAGGTCATTTTCAAAAATCCATAATAGGGGCACTTTAAGACAAATATTTGCATCGTGCTTATCAGCCTTATTTAAGTATCACTGAGATACTATAGTAATTTTTATTAATATTCTGAATACGTTATTTTATATTTTTCATTTTCATTTTAAAGTTTTAGTAATTTTATTTCTGTTTGCCATTTTTAAATGTTGATACAATTTTATTAATTTTATTTCATATTTACTTATTTTAGTACATCAAGTTAAATTAAAGAGAAATGTTGCCTTGGCAACTAGCTGAAACAAGTCTTTATACATTTTATTTTATTTTAGGTAATATTTATGATCTCATTTGTAATTCACTTTGGATAAAGGCATTTGCTAAATGAATAAATGTAAAAGTGAATAACAAAAACAGGCTTTATTGGTTTTAGTTTTATTTTATGTTCTTCCTTAGTTTAAGTAACATGCAATAGTAAAGTTTTTGAGAGAGCTCCACATGTAATACTTACTTCATATGCAAAGATGTTAGCCAATCACAGCAGTGGGCGATTCCACTGAAGCCTCCCAGCAGTCACGCCCCTTCCAACAGAGCGTTCAAATCAGAGGGCTAAAATCTGGGTAGAAAATGTCCTTTTATTTCTAAACAGTTTTTGATCTAAAAGTCATACTAACATAAGTGCTCAAGAAACATTATCAAATAGCTTAAAAAAAAAAAAAAAAAAAGATTATACAAGTGATCTCTAGCTACGTTGCATAAATTTATCAGCGTCTCGGGCCACGTCTCAGTGTCCAAAGACAAGTAAGAGATGGAAATACTGCATTGTGCTTCAAAGTTTACTTTATCAGCAGGAGGGAACTTAAATGCAAGGAGGTTAAAAAGGGCCCTACTGCCTGAAATAATCAGTTATGGAAAGTGGACAAAGGGTGAGGCCCCAAAAATTCCAATCATATGCTTTCAGAGATTACTGCCTCAGTCACGCAGCATATGCATGCTCAAACCTGATCCATAATCCTGAGTATGCTGAAAACAACTCCATCCTGTCTTAGTTTACAGAGCTTTCTGAAGTCACAATCATTGTTTGGCCAGTGGAAACATTTATTCAGCATGCTCCATTGAAGAGGCGCGTTAGAAAGGCAGGAAGAGCCACTGACCCTCAGATCACAGTTTACTGTGATTCTGCAGTTTCCTCACAATCACAATGAGGGGGACCGGCAGGGCCCGACCACAAGAGAGATTCTCTCTCTCTCTCTTTTTTTAAATGGCTTTCCAGCACCCACAGACCTCGTTGGAACGAGATGTCGATCTTGCCAGTTTTCCTTTGCCCTTATAAAAACAGTAGGAATGCTAAAAATGCTCACCACTGACAGCTTCTCCCTGCAGATCTGCTGAAAAGGTGTGATGACCATGAATGAAAGCATTATGTGGGTTATGCTTACAAAATGAAGGCTGCTGGAAAGACAAACCACCTGTGAAGTCTCTTTAATATCTCAATTGTTTCTCCTAAATGAGATTAAACGGAAAGCACATTTTGTTGCAGGACCCCAATTTTACACTGGACATTGCATTCGCATTTATGCATTTGACAGATGATTTTTGTTCAAAGCGACTTGCACTCCACAGGGTTTCTGCAGGTTTTATGAAGGTAAATTTAAGAGAGATTTTAAGACCTGTTTAAGGCCAAGCTGAATTAAACTGAATGGATTGCAATACATCAATATGGTTTCTACATGTAAACGTCTTGTATCAGCAATGCTTCAAAGTTTGAAAATACAACTTAACAGATCTACATCACTTTCAATTCATTTTACAACAGACAGAAAGACAGATAGACAGACTTATGGCTTAAACGTCTCTAATCCCATCCACTAAAATATCAACAATACTTTTTTGCAGTGTTAGAAGTTATGTTCCTCCTCTGTATTTTTTGTCTCGATTTCCAGTGAAAAGGTCAAAAGATCAAGATACTTTCACTTGAGAAGCAAAATGACAGAAGATAAGTTGCAAATATAAAACAAATATCTGCCAATAGGCTCAGAAAAATCAACTTGATTCAAAGGGAAAACAAGTTTTTGTACACAATTTACAGATATCTGTTCTTGTTTTAAGCATACACTCACTTACTAGTCTTGTTTTTTCAGAAAACAAGACTTATCTTCAATTTTCATCTCAAGTAATTGTATCTTGATTTAAGAATGTTTAAATGTTTTTGTAACAAAAATACCGAAGATATTTTTTTTTGTATTATTTTATTGTATTGCATTTATTATTACTACATTTAATTTTTTTTATTTTATTTATTTTGCAGTGCATACAACATTTAACACCATGGCTTTATGAATTTTAAACTTTTTTTCTGATTTAATAGCTTTTTAAAGGCCTTCATTTGTGGAAGGGTAAATTAAGGCTTTTTAAAGCCCGCGGAAACCCTGATTGCATTCAAGGTTTGCATTTTATCAATTCATGAATGCCTTGGGACATTGAGTAAAATGTGGCTGGTGAGTGATGCAAAGGAAGTTCGATCAGAGAGGGTTGTTTGACGGGCATATTCCCTGTGGACAGACAAAACACAGATCCAGAGCCACAGCTGGTAATATGGTAAGAGAGGTCACTCACAGTAAACACAAGCTGTTTAGAGAAGGTCTGGAAAGGCCATTACTCCCAAAGCATTGTGGGATGGGAAGATAGAGGAAGAGAGATGAGATTGGGGGAAGGAGAGGGAAGAAAATAACAGTGACTCTGTATGTGAAACACTTCCTCTTTGCATGCCCTATTATTTCAAGCAAAACAAACGTTTTTCTCTTGTACACAGACTGACACCACGT
Source organism: Tor tambroides (assembly GCA_021397915.2). Classification (NCBI taxonomy): domain Eukaryota; kingdom Metazoa; phylum Chordata; class Actinopteri; order Cypriniformes; family Cyprinidae; genus Tor; species Tor tambroides. Next base: position 48,525 of record JAFVLL020013844.1, on the reverse strand, counting down.
CTACACCATTTAAACTAGATCGCTCACATTATAATTAAGCCGTCGACAATGGAAATGGGGTGGGTGATGAACTGGTTGAACCTGGTAGAACTGTCCATGTGAATAGAATTTAGTTAGTTTGGTAACTTGAGTTTCGATTCTATTGCGGTTATGTAAAATGTTACCGTAAGACAGAAAATCTTATTTAGAAGCGCAATATTATATCATATTATACTTTTTACTATTTTACTAATTCACTATGTATTAAAATAACTACTAACCATTGTATCAAAATCAGCTAGTGATTTGTGAAATAAAATCATAATGTAACTAAGCATTCAATCATGCATAGTAAGCAAATAAGTAGATACCAAAAAAAATAAAAATAAAACCTCTTACAATGCAAAAAATGCAAAAAAGCAAAAACCATGCATAAATAGTAAGCAAATAAGCAAAAAATTAAAATAAAATAGAAAAACAATGTACAGTAAAATAAAATCTTAAAATCATCATGCATGGTAAGTAAATGCAAAATGTAAATAATTTTAAAATAGTGAAAATATTGCAAATAATAATAATGCAAAGTAAATAATCATGCATAGTAAACAAGAATATTTAAAAAAAAAATAATAAAATAAAAAAAAACCACACACACTATACATCTCACCAGGAAGCCAATGAGACGTAGGCAGAAACGAAAGGTAATGGTGTTTAACGGAAGTGTACCACATTTACGGTCCACACTGAAGCAGCTCTCCCATGACGAGCGCAAGGAAGAGACGTGCTACAATGGAGATGTAATGTTCAAGTTGGGATTCAGGACGCAATGGGTGATCCATATGCGACTCGCAAATGACCCCATCCTCTACAGGCCACGCAGAGACTCAATGTACTGCCTGATGAACTCTCACTCTACCATTTCACCCACGCGTCTCTGGGTTCACATGTCCCGACCTCCACATTCCCATCGCAGAACTGAGATACAGAACAGACAAGGCCAACCAAACATCTCCTTCTCTACAGAGACCGGTCAAAACATCTGCCAAGCATTTAGATAAGCAACACAGAAGGCAAATGGCTCCGATCACAGGCTCGCAGGAATATTTTGTACCATTTACGAGATAAGTAGACTGGAATTAAATGCTCGGCTTACTTGGAGGACCGTGAAATTCAAATCTGCTAACCTTGTTGTCTGCTGAGATATGCAGGAATATACTAGGTATAAAAAGGTTGTGAGAGCCCCTTATTAGAAAAGAGCCAACATTTACATAAAAGTAAAAAGAGGGAAGTATTTCCCCTGGAGTCATAATTAAAACTATTACACTGAATCCTTTCTTCTGAGACAAAGGGACATTGTCTGCAGAGACACACTTGCCAGAGATACAGCAGCCAGTGTTTTCCCTCTTAGCCAATCACACGCACAGCAGCGTCCAAAAGTCACCGGGCAGCCAAATTCTAGCCTTCACAAAACTGATCTTCATCGCCGCTTGGGTTTGCAGGTTCTGTCTGTGTTATCGCTTGGTGCTTTATGACTAGTATTACACAAATTATGGAACAATATTTGGTAAGTAGGATATCAAATATGGTACAAAAATAAAAAAAAATTAAATGCAAAATATTAAAAAGAAAAATAATATTAAAGTAAATTAATAGTAATGCAAATAATAATGCAACTAAGCAAATAATCATTAATAGTATGTAAATTTGTATTCATCTCTTACACAAATTATGGAACAATATTTGGCATAAGTACATAAAATACAGTATATTAATACAAAAAAAATTAGAAAAGCTAGTGTTAATTTTTTTTTTTTTTTTTTTTTTTTTTAAGAATAGAATTAGAATAGAGAGTGCTAGAGTTAGAGGGTCAAATAAAGATGGAAGAGATGTGTTTTTAGCCGATTCTTGAAGATGGCTAAGGACTTGAGTTGGGCAGGTCATTCCACCAGGGGGGAACATTTAATTTAAAAGTCTGTGAAAGTGATTGAGCCTCTTTGAGATGGCACAATAAAGCGACGTTCACTTGCAGAACGTAAGCTTCTAGAGGGCACATAAGTCTGAAGTAACAAATTTAGGTACAGGGGTGCAGAGCCAGTGGTGGTTTTGAAGGCAAATATTAATGCCTTGAATTTTATGCGAGCAGCTATTGGTAGCCAGTGCAAATTGATAAATAGAGGTGTGATGTGCATTCTTTTTGGCTCATTTAAAAATTAATCTTGCTGGATTAATTGTAAAGGCTTGATAGAACTGGCTGGAAGACCTGCCAAGAGAGCATTGCAATAGTCCAGCCTGGACAGAACAAGAGCTTGAACAAGGAGTTGTGAAGCATGTTCTGAAAGAAAGGGCCTGATCTTCTTGATGTTGAATAAAGCAATGTGGTCTGAGAAAGTCACCTGATCAATAAATCATAACTCCAAGGTTTCTGGCTGTTTTTGAAGGAGTTACGGTTGATGTGCCTAACTGGATAGTGAAATTGATGAAACAATAGGTTTGATGGAACCACAAGCAGTTCTGTCTTAGCAAGAGTTGAAGGTGATGGTCCTTCATCCAGCAAGAAATGTCTCTTAGACAAGCTGAGATGCGAGCAGCTATCGTCGGATCATCAGGATGGAATGAGAGGTAGAGTTGAGTGTCATCAGCATAGCAGTGATATGAAAAGCAATGTTTCTAAATGACAGAACCTAGTGATGCCATGTAGACAAAGAAGAGAAGTGGTCCAAGTACTAAGACCTGAGGCACCCCAGTACATTCATAAACTAACATCAAAAAGATAAAAACAACAAAAAGATCAAAGTAAAAATATTTAGAAAAAAAATCATCATCAACAACATTCCAATAATAATGCAACTAACAGTAAATTTGTATTATGCAGCATTACATAAATTATGGAACAATGTCTGGGATAGGCAAGTATAAAATACATACGTTAATAGAATGATAAAAATAAATAAAGAATAAAAAAACAAAAACCAATATAGAATACATAAAATATTTTAAAAAAAATAAAAGATTTAACAAAAAACAACAATTGAACAAATACTCTAATCATGAATAGCATGCAAGAAAAAATAAAAACCTCAAAACTAAAGAGACAAGGATTAAAGGCCACAGTTTTGATTTCATGAGCTCTCTATGGCATTATAAAGCTTCATGGAAACTATGCATTATGAAAAGTGCCTCAAATGGCATATACATTTCATTGGATAGTTGCTGGACGTCTTCATCAGAATGAAATTAGAAGGAAATCACAAAAAGACTGTACAAAAAACATAAATCAATATGTGTAGAAAGCAATCATCTAATGAAATCTGATACAAGTACCTGACACTGAGAATTTTAAAACAAGATGGACACACTTGATAGAAGCCATTACGAGCTGGCGAGCTCCACGGCCTGAAACTCAGTCTCTGAAAGACTCTGATCTCTAAGTAATGCTGCAGATGGACATTTATACCTCTCATGTTACACTGAAAAATTACTACGAGGGGAAACAGTCCACTTTTTCATATTTTTATGTGCTGAAAAACAATACGTCTTATCATATTAAACAGAAAATCATGTGTAGTGTGGGAGCAGGTTTAAACTAGATTACACATTTTCTGAAGACTACGCAAGTGCTGTTGGTCCATGCAAAACTCACCGCCTGATACAACGCAGTTGCCAAGGGGTTGCTAGGGTGTTTCTAGGGTTGTATTATCCACAAGATAAAAATTAAATCGCTTATAAATGTAACAAAACTCATCTGTTCAACAAGTCACATGATTTGACGTCATGTGACAGTAGCATAAACAGTGCTGCATTAATTACTCAAAGTTTAATACTTAGGGTTTGTTATTTGGTCAAAGGAGTAAGAGTAAGTATGAATAAAAGTAAAATTTGCCTTTGATAGTTGCCTTTAAGCAATTGTGCTTTCTAAGTCTCGTATTTGACTTTCTTAGTTACACCTGTTGTTTAAATAATAATAATAATAATAAAATAAATTTGTTATAATATAAATTTTATATAATTGCTAATAATTAAATTAAAATAATTTATATTAACTGCTAATTAAATTATTAATTTAAAATAATTAATAGTAATGATAAAAATATTAACAAATACAATAATATACAATTAGCATAACCACATTGCTGAAAAACATTTATAATCTCTGACTGATGCTGTTAGATTTACGCTCCGAGTAAAGAAACCAACTTTAAAGCGGAAAAGTCTGCAATGGAGCATTTCTTCAAGAAAACTGTGAGCTCTTTCAGTTCCCACAGCAGGTTCAGCATGTGTTTATGATGTGAGGACACGATCTCAAAAGCCTAGACAGAGTTCTGTTGTGAGTTTTTTTGGCCAAGTCATTAAAAAGAGTCGGTTCATAAGACTAATGTGTTTATGAATCGGACTACACCAGCTAAAACACAATGATTCAGCTAAAAAAAAATGAGCGCAGCAAACACTGTCAGAGAATGCAGACGCTCAAGAACTTTTAATACCACCAAATATCATGCAAATCCCAAGTGTCCAGTTTCTACTTCATGCCAATGTCTGTCCTCAAGTGTCCAGAGCCGCCTTTGTAAATGCAAGCAAGCACATGTGCATACTAGCAAACTCAAACAGGCAACACCGGCAGCTTACAGTTGCGCCAACAAATGTGTGGCACTTGAAGAACTCTATGTGCATCATCTTCTGGAATGCAACGTTCAACAGGACAGCAGCATATCTCACGGAGGTAGTTTAACAAAACACGCCAACCCTGTTTAACACAAGACACGCACCAAACTAATCAATTTGGAGCATATTCCTTTTTGCAGCATTCAAAGTGGTTTACGGTCACTGCCTGCAGGCCTGACAGCAAAACAAAGAGCCTCCATTCTCCTGTGTTCTCTGGAGTGCTGCCACATGCTCTTTCAGTGCTCTGAGAAACACAACATAGAGAAATAAAGCCCTTGTATTCCTCAGACAGGAAAGGCAGTGCGAAATCATGAGTTTTCATGTTCCACAGAGAGAAACGCTGCATTGAGTCTGTGTGGAAGTGTTGAGGAGACCGGCGTGTTAAATACAGCTGTTGAGAGAGAGAGAGCGTGTGTATGTGTGGAATGTGGAGGAGTCAAGACGTATGGTATGTATAGAAGATCTATGGCATCTACAGACACTGGCTCTGTTCCAAATCATAGTGAGCTGTCTATGCAGGCAGCATTTTAAGACATCATGCACCCAACATGCTGTAAGGCCTTCTAGCATACAGTACCTCATTTGAGCCAAATTCTGCAGTACTGCATGCATCCTTCTCAAAAGGCAAGGCTAGAATACAGAACAACAATATAATTTAACATCAAAAAATAGCAATTAAAAAAAAAAAAAAAAAAAAAAAAAAAAAGGCAGTAAAAACAGTAATATTTGTGAAATATTACAATTTAAAATAATTGTTTTCTATTTGAATGCATTTTAAAATGCAATTTATTCCTGTGATGCAAAGCTGAATTTTCAGCATCATTACTCCAGTCTTCAGGGTCACATGATCCTTCAGAAATCATTCTAATATGCTGATTTGCTGCTCAAACATTTTTATTATTATCAATGTTGAAAACAGCTGTGCTGCATCTTTTTTTTTTTTTTGTGGAAACCGTGATAATTGTTTTTGAGGAATCTCTGATGAATAGAAAGTTCAAAAGAATTTATTTGAAATAGAAATCTTTTGTAACGTTATAAATGCATTTGCTGTCACGTTTGAGCAGTTTAATGCATTCTTGCTGAATAAAAACTATTTTCTTTCCATAATAATAATAATAATAATAATAATAATAATTAATAATAATATTATTATTATTATTTTTTTTTTTTTTTTTTAATATATATATATATATATATATATATATATATATATATATATATATATATATATATATATATATATCTCTTACTGACCCCAAAATTTTGGATAGTATTATATTTCTGTGCAACACATTTAGGCTGCCTATACAGGGTGTTCCAAATCAATATTTCAGTTAGGGTGCTGCCTAAGTAGGCACCAAGGCAGCTCTCTAGGTTTTAGAACAGAGCCATTGTGTTCACTCTGCCGGGCTTGTCACCACAAGAGCATCTCATTGAAAGGATACCCTATTACTCAAGTGAGCAAATAAAGCAAGAATTTAGTGACGCCACAGTCTGGCCATTATCAGGCATGCTATGCTACAAGTCACGTATACTGTCCTTAAATAGATCGCTTGCTCAAGAATTTAAATGTGTTAGCATAACATCACGACCAAAATAAAAATGGCATTTTTATTCTGCACTCTCTCTCTATTCTCAAATGCATGCTTCAAAAATTAAAGCACAATGCAATATGTCTTACATGAGCAAAATGAAAACGAGTAAGTGATGACCAAACTTTCATAATCAGATTTATAAAATGACAATGAGAACCATCCCTTGGCTTGTGGTAATTTTTCTAGTGTGATTTGAAATGTAAAGAGCCATTATTAGCTTCAGATTGCTTCAGGCTGTTGATGTCTACATTTTCCAGACTAACCATTGTTCTTTAAGCGTCTTAGTTGGGAGTTGTCTCTTAAAACCACCCTAAACCTTACACGGTAAACTGTACATTTTAAAATGCAGAGTTATTAATCATTCTGCCGATTCTATTGAGAAAACACCCATCCTGACACCATTCATTACCTGTAAAGCATTCACTAGACCGGAACAACTTCAAAAGTTAAATGATCTCCTGCATTAATCAAGGCAACAAGAAAAGAAAAGAAAATCCAAGACAAATGTCCAACACTCAGTAGACACAGCCTTACATGGGTTTTGCCAGGTTTTAGCAAGCACTCGGTCATTTGTAGAGTGTTATGGTGTTCTGAGCAGTAGTTAGGGAGTTGCTAGGGTGTTCCGAGTAGTTGCAAGTGCTGGATAAATTAATTACTTACAAATTGTAATCCATCACTGATTCCAAATTTCACATTTTAGGTAATATAATCAGACTACTTTTTTAGATTATCCTATATAAATCAATGTGTAATCTTGTACCATAATGATAAAAATACAAAGTGAAAGAAAATATTCCATTTGCTGTTATTGACCACATAGTGCATTAAAGGGGTCATCGGGTGCAAAATTCACTTTTTCAAGTTGTTTGAACAAATGTGTGTACATATCCATCCTATAATTATAAAAATCCACCCAGGGTTTTTTTTTTTTTTTTTTTAAATCCCCATTTTAAAATCCCTTTTCTCAAATCAGGCTGTACTGAGATTCCTGTCAGAATGACGTAGATCTGTACAGGCCGCTCCCACGATAGTTGATTGACAAGGCCTTCTAGCCTTAGACCCGCCCTGAGTGAGCTGAGAGCTGTCCGCCATTGTGTCAACTCCGGTGCAGCGGAAGACAAGAACGTCTCCGATTAAACGATTGAGGTGTTTTTTTGGATGTAGTAATGAATATAGCAGTCGTCATTTACTCCTGACATCTGAGCCACTGAAGACGCAGAGGACTAACGTTACTTTCACTCTGAAGTGAACGCGCCAATCCCCAATCTGCCTATGTTCGCGTGAATCATTCGTGATCCAGCTTCATCTACAGAAGTAGTGAGCATATGGGTTTATGAATCTTTGCAAATCGCCTTTCCTAATAATGTACTAGTTAGCCAGTTTCGCTGCTAAAGTAAACAGTACTGCTCGTCATGGACTAAAAAAAAAACGGCTTGGTGAAAACAGAGCTGATTTTGACAGGGTAAAAAAGGTGTTTTTTACGCTACCATTGAGAAATTTTAACCAAAGTATGTTCTGACTTTGAACCTGAATGCGCTGTGCCTTGTTTAAAAGCAGAGGAAGATGCACGCTGTACATAAAGTCTTCGTAAACATGTCCGAAGATTTTGACAGCGAGGAGGACTTACAATTTTTTGCCCAGCCTTGTGAGCGCGAGTCGAAGACTAACACAGAAGAGAAGAAACTGTTGAATAAAGTCGTTATTTGTATTCTTTGCACACAAAAAGTATTCTCGTAGCTTCATAAAATTAAGGTTGAATCACTGATGTCACATGGACTATTTTAACGATATCCTTACTACGTTTCTGGGCCTTGAATGTGTCAGTTGCGTTGCTGTCTATGGAGGGTCAGAGAGATTGTGTGATAATTTGTGTTCTGAAGATGAACAAAGGTCTTATGGGTTTGGGGCGACATGACCTGCAAAGTGAGTAATTAATGCAATAAATTTTCATTTTTGGGTGAACTATGCCTTTATGGTTTCCCAAACTGGTGTTCATGATGGAACTGCAGGGAGTTCCTGAGTTTAATGAAACCTAATAATTAGCTAAATCATAATTTTAAATTAAAATAAATCATTTTTAAAACAAATCAAAATAAAACTTATTTTAAATATTTTATTTGTTTATCTGCAGATAAATGCTATGGTGAAATGTTGAGAAAACACTTTTTATGAGTATTTTAAAAAATGTAATATGATCCAACTACAAGTACTTAATTTTTTGGAATCTGCTTACATAATCCAGATTAGATGTAATCAGTTACTACCCATCACTGGTAGTTGCTAGGTTGTTCTAGCTTGATAAAATAAGCCAGGCCTTCGTGAGAAAGCGTCACCTGAGAGACATTTATTTTCTAGTGTTCTGATGGTATCTAAGATGTTGCTAGGTGGTTTGTAGAGTGTTCTGGGTGGTTTCCAGAAGGTCTGTGTCAAGCCAACATCATAACGTCACTGTTCTTATACTGTAGCTTTCAACACTGGATTGGATAGAACAGCTGTGCAGGCGTACTCTCTGTGTGTGTGTGTGTGTGTGTGTGTGTGTTAGTATGCGAGTGTATGAAGAGAGAACGATAGAGTGTGAGAAAGTATGGAAACATCTGCAAAAACACTTAAGTGCTTCCATACCCCATCCCTGAGGTGACACTTTGTTGTCAAGGCCTCGTCCTTACTGCACTGAGGTAGAAGTGTGTGTGTTGATCATTTGGAAATGACCAAAGATCACACAAGATGACATCATAAGCGAGTAAACATTCCGACAGTTATTCACGTCACCGTAGCCATCCTTCCAACTCGGAATTCCAAGAACAGATGTCAAGAGTGAAAGAAGCCAAACTGCAGCAGCGTACAAGAGTCCTGCCAACACCTGCAAAGTTCCACATCTTGCTTTCATATTTGCAGAGATCAAGCTTAAATTCCCCTCATTTGTCAGTCTCTTCTTTTACCATTCTGAGTTTCCAGAATATGAACTCCCCATTAGACGTGGGCACATCTGCAGTTACTGTACGTTATTAGCAGGCTCACATATTCTGCACTTTCTTATGGGGAAATCTGCAAAACCGATTGTTGTGTGTGTTGCATGGAGGTGAGAGTGCAACATTTGCATTGGTGGCTACATGCAAAAGGATGTGCATTACTTAAGACCAATTAAAGAGAATGTAAGGAATAAATTAAAGGAACACAACTCTCTAACTTCAAACTATTATTTTTTTTAATTAATTTATAGTACCTTTATAGTACCGTCAAATAACACTGCACAAAAGTAATGATACTTCTAAGTATTTTTGTGTTGTTTCTCAGGTGCAAATGTCTAAAAATGCATTAAATTAAAAATCACGATGCAAAAATGACAAAAAAAAAAGTTTTGATTTAAGGGAAATGTATCAAAATAAAGCGAATTTCTGATTTAAATATCAAATATCTGCCAATAAGAGAAATCAACCCAATTCGAAGGGAAAGCAAGTTTCACATACCCCATTGACAGATTTGCTTTTGTTTTAAGCATAAAATTACTGAATTTCTCAAAAAAATGAAACGCTTCATATCTTCAGTTTGCATAAATCTTGATTTGAAGTCTGCATTAAATCAAAACTGACTATTTACTTGCGCACATTGCTAGTCTTGATGTGAACAAATAATCTGTACATGTGTTATATATTATATATATTATATATATATATATATATATATAAAAAATAATAATTGTCTGTCTTGGTAATCTTTAATCAAAATCTGAACATTTACTTCCACTCTGGAATGGCATTCCTTCTCTGATGACGTCAGTTTGACGGCTTTTGCAGAATATCCTTAAACACACCCCTCCATCTGTTAGGTTGCAATGAGTGAGACACAGAGGAGGAGCGCAAAAATAAAACCATGCCCTCTATTCAATATTCTGTTTCAGCTAGAAATACGTCACTACACTGAAATAAAGTCGGCAGCAACTTCCGGTTCACACAGACTTTAAGGACGTTTAAATATTTGTATTGGAAACCAACCAAGCAAAAATACTCATTTTTTTTTTGCAGCGCACATCATGACTATGCATTTAAGACTTTCTGCTCTGATTTAAGAGCTTTTGAGCCCTTAATTTGTAGAAGGGAAAAATTAAGACTTTCTAAGACCTTTTAAGACCCACAGAAACCCTGGATATGCATTTGTTGAGATTTGGTTGGATTGGGCTAATTCTTGAGTCAATTTAATTTAGATATGATTCAACTTTAATTCAAATTTGATTCTACTGATTGATTTGGGTATATGGTAGCTATAAATGTCCATTATGCTTATATGTTATTATTACACATAGAAATTACATCACTGACTGCTTAGGCAGTTGTAGCGTGTGGACGAATCAGACACACATTTAGTCATTATATTTAATGAATAATTCAGGAAACCCTCTCATTCCACAAACAAATTGTGAGGGTCTTTGAACCCTTCTCCTGGAAGAACACCCTAAAAGGCTCAGTTACCAGGGAAACCATCTGATAAGACTGTTTTATTGCTCAAAAGTATGTGAGATGCGAAGTGCAGGCTCTCCTGAAACCCACTCCAGGCCCATAAAAACAGAACTTTCCTCCCTTTGGTTTTCTATGAATTAATTCTTTGAATGAATACACATATCTTTAGATCACTGTGTATATTATTACTGTTCTTGTATATGTTCTTGTGTATTGTATCCTGTTCTATGCATGTTTACGATAGATCACTAGTTAATATCACTTTAGTTGTATCATGTTTGGTCTCGATCAATTCGTCTTCGGACGATTTAATTGGAAGTGTATTTTTATGTTGATACATAGCCAGCATATGTGTGTCCTAAGAATCTGAAGTAGTTTGTGCATTAACCCCATGCAAATTACCATGCTCAGAGACAAAGAGTCATAAAAACTTTCCCTCCAAAAGTTTCAAGAATCCCATTGGCTCTTTGACATCCAAAGCAGATAAAGCTCTCACGTGAGTGACGCCTCCCAGTCTGCGTTTCTGTGATGATACTGAGAAGATGGGGATGTGAAGCTTAGGACTCTTCTGGACCTTTAAGTTTTGCGCCAGGCCTGCGGCCTTCACTTTCCACTCAACCAAGGATCCTCAGATCTCAGCAGATCTTTCTGTAGCTCTTTTTCCCTTTCTACCTGGGAAGAAACTCCCAATTACCACCGAACTGAACAACATCTTTTGGAGTTCATCTTTTCCTTCAAACCCGGAAGAACTTGAAGAACTCCAACACCGCCAAACTTTCAAACCATCAGAACTTTCATCCAAGACTGCATACGGACACACAAGGCAAAGCAAGTATTGTTCATTTAACGAAACGAAACAGAGGTTTAGTATAAGTTACAGACCCGTTATAAATGGCACTGATGGTTTTAAACAGGTGGTTAACTGACTCTTTCCATAACTGCATTCTCTGGCTTTCCTGATGGTTTCATCCATCAACTCTCATTAGCCCTTTCCCCTTGTATGAGTGATTGTATGTTTGTTCGTTAGTTTGTTTGTTAGACTAGTCTGTATTAGTGTTTAGTTAATAAAAGTTGTGCACAAATTACATGAGTTTCTGATTCTGCTTTGCATATTTAATGTCCCTTTACGATTTTGATCCTTGCTACATGCTCTAATGCATTAATACTTAGAAAAGTATTTTCTGTGGCCAAGAAAATATCCTTTCTTAGAGTTGATATGAACTTAAACTGAATGTTCGCTGGACGAACAGATTAGCTGATGGCAATTTAATTCTGCGACGGTTATTACTGTCAGCCGATATAAATAATTGTAATTAATCATAATTAATTGTAATTATTTATATACAATTCCCTTTTACGCAAATTTGCTACACAGTGTTTAATTACATTTGCTTTAGCAGATGCTTGTTTTTGCTTGTTTTTTTTTGTTTTTTTTTTTTAAAAGATGTTTATCCAAATCTAGGAAAATCACAAGCAATTTGTCATAGAACCAACAATATTCAGTGCACAATTCCAGGTTTCAAGTAAAAACAAGACTAGATCAGTTTAACACTGATTCAAATTGGTAACTCGTCTTTTTTTTAACTGCTCAGAGAAAATAGAAAAAAATAAATAAATGTTTGAGAATCAAGACTACAATGGTTGCGTTTTATGGTTTTATCTTTCAATTGAGGATTGCCATTAACCGAAAAATCCATATTTATACCCAGACCTACTGTACAGACCCAAATAATACAATGAGACCTGTAGGGAAATAGGGTGAAACCAAACTTGTGCATGGACCAAATAACCAAATCAAACATGAGCTGTGCAACTTGGCGAAAAGATACAAATTTACAATTTACAAACAGAGTTGCACCACAGACATGCAGTATCATGGTTGATGGCCTGATGGCCCACAATGCCAAAGAAACCATAATCCTGCTCCCGAATTACACAACAACTTCTGTGCGGTTAAGAGTCATGCTGTTTAACACAACAAAACTCTCTCTTCGTAAAGCCCATGGGCAACACTAATCAAATATTTCTGGGTGGAAAATCAGAGCGTTTGCATGAGGCTCAAAAGCCTCTCATAAAAAGCCTTCAAAATATCAGACTTGCCTCTAATTTAAAAAAAAAAAAAAAAAAAAAAAAAACACACAACAACACACAATAACACAGGGATGTGCTCATAGCCAACATGGGAGACGTAACGTGTGTGTGTGTGTGTGTGTGTGTGTGTGAGAGTGAGAGAGAAAAATAATGCAGAAAAAGAGAGTTATGAGAACGTGCTGGGGGGGGGGGGGGGGACAAAAAAAAAAAAAAAAAAAAAAACCCTCAGATTTCATAGAAAACGCTTCCAGCCATTGGAACGCTCTCAGCTGACATCATCCTCTGCTAGCTAAATCTGAACCCATGGAGCACAGATTTCCAAAGTCTTAAAGTCCAAAGTGTGTTAATAAAGATCATATTTGACGCTAATGCATATGGAGGATTCAACATCCAGATTTCCTCGCTCATGATATAGACGGCTAATCGGCCTCATGTGGTTTTCAAAGACCAGGTTCTGCATCTGGTTTGTATATTTTAAATTTCCTAGTCTTTTGATTCTGAGTCCTGCCCCACAGCCATGGATTATTACACCAGATAAGTACAATTGCCTCTGAGGTCAAATTAACAAGCATCACACTGTCATTTTTCTGTAATCTCCAGTCATATCTAAGAGGGAAATGAAAACCGTGGACCCTGTTCTTCGCTAGACGACTCTTGTCCAGTTAAGTTACAAACGCAATGCAATTACATCCTCATTTCCCCAGCAAAGAAATTAAGCAGGAGAATTTTGCAAGAGTTCCCCCCTCCCTAAAGTTCATTTCCCATGACCTCCAAATGTGTCCAAGAGCATTTCTCACCAGGCAGGAAATGCACCGATGTCAAAGGTCGAGGCAATGCCTACGACAACAGAGACTTTAATTACAGTCAGACTGTCTTGTAAACAAACACACAACCAGAAACACATTTAGACACACAGCATCTAAATCTTCACTCATAACAGATCACACAAATATTAGTCCTGCCCAATGCATTACATTCATACATTTTTCACTTATATAAAATAATTTTTTCCAGACTTCACATTATGCATCACTATGTTTTTTCTCCACATAGAGCTGCAATGTGCAATCAGTGGGTCAAAGAAAACTGGAAAAACTTGCAGGGAAAATGACAAATATTAGCTGACTTTTCTCTTCATTACACAATCTTTAAATACACAATATGAAATAAAAATACATGCATAACGCATTACATTTACTTTCCTATCGGACTCAAATATCTACACCTACTGTATGACTGGGAAATTTCTACAGAAAATTCTCATAGTTCTTCCCATGTCCTCACTTTCTGGGCTGGTTTCACAGACAGGGTTTAGACTAAACCAGGATTAGGTCATAGTTCAATTAGGACATTTAAGTAATTTTTTTTAACATGCCTTAGAAAAAACATTACTAGTGTGCATCTTGAAACAAAACAAAGGCTCTAATAAATTAAGATCAGGCAGTGCAAGTTTCTTTCAGTTGAAACAGCGCCGACTTACACTTTAGTCTGGGACTAGGCTTAAGCCTTGTCTGTGAAACCGGGGGTATATCCGTCAGCCTTCTGCAAAATCCCTGTACTAACAAAAGCCAGTTCCTTAATGACATCATCCTCCAGGAAGTGACATCATTCACTTCGATGGGAAAACAGCAAATCTGTCAGTGCATATTAGAAATTTCCACAAAATTGCCAAAGCATTACATCCATACATTTGATGAAATTAAAAATCTGTATAATAAAAGATGTTCAAAAACAATATAAAAATTACAAAGACATGTAACCGAACTCTCCTTAAGCTCTTTATTCCCATCCTCTTGACTGCAGACCATTGCAAAAAATAAAAAAAAGTTATAAAACAGTTTCTGAGAAATACTTAATTTACAACACAAGCATATCCATGTCTTTAAGGTTTGAGCTCAACAACGAACTAAACCACAGAAATGACAGAGATCAAACCCTAAGCTAATGAGTAAGTCTTTCAGCGCTTACGGTGTACCTTCGGTCAGGCGGTCGGCTGTGTGCGTCGCCATCCATCCCCGCAGCGGCCTGCACGGCTCCGAAATCCCTGGCACTGTAGGACAGAAAGCAAACACTACTGACTCATGTCACAGCCTTAAGGGAGTGCTGACAGATGGAGAGGTTAAACTAGATGAGTCAGTTCTGCAGAAGGTGGTGCATCCCTTCCCATAATGCATGCCACAGTGTCATTAATAGGCATGGTTGGCTTGTTGAAAAAAAACAAAATTCTTAGTTTTGAACCAGTCTAAGCTGGCATGCTGGTCTGTGGGCTGGTTTTAGAAGAGCTTTGGCCACTTTTCATCTGGTCTAGCTTGGAGACCAGCTTAAACCAGGTAAGACCAGCAAACCAGTTTAGGCTCTTTCAGCAGGGCGTGTAGAGGTATTTTCCCATGGAGGGAGGATCTTTACTGACAGCTAACACTATTTTAGACAGCTACAAATATGAGGCTTTTTTTTTTTTTAATTTAGTCATTTATTTTTGGATCATGCAGCCCTAGCTCAACTGGTGCATTAGAAGAAATATAATTCATGATCAATGACAGCAAAATACTTTTATTATTATTTTAACTAATTCTAGTGATATGGTTTTCATTCAAACATGCTATTACCAGAGTTCAAATCCCGCTTTAACAGTTTTTATTTTATAAACAGCACAAACTTGCAAATGAACTTAACAGCCAGTGATCACCCTGAATTTGTCATATGGAAAATGACAACTTTGACATCTTAACTTCATTTTGTATTCAACCTTTTTACAGTCTATGTATTCAACACTTAAAGATTAAATAGGCATGACGCTCGATTACATGCAAACTTTGCATGGCTCTCAACTGTCAAGAAGTCAAAATCATCATCTGAAGCCCTACAATTGCTTGAGAATTTTAGGTATAGTATTCCTTTTATTTGACAGGCTATGTCTAACATGACTTTAAAAAAAGACAAGTTTTTAATGAATTAGTCAGTATGACTTGCGTTCCAGGCAACTCAAATTCGAAACCCAACTCTACATACATTTACCAATTTCTTTTGTATTTCAGGAAGAAAAAAAGTCATAGTTTAAATCGAAATGACACTTGATCGCACATGCTTTTTGGATTGCTGTCAAGAAATCAAAGTCATCAAGTCTTCTGAACCTCTATAAAAATCATTTTGAGGTAAACTATATCTTTTATCATCATAATAGACTACCTCTACCATGAATGAAAAACATTTGTTTCTAATAAATTAGTAATGATTTGCTTTCAAGGCTACTCAAGTTCGAATCCCAATTCGACATGCATATTTTTTTATAAACAGCAAAGAAAATGATAAATGTGACCCTGGACCACAAAACCAGTCATAAGTGGCAAGGGTATATTTGTAGCAATAGCCAACAATACATTGTATGGGTCAAAATGATCGATTTTTCTTTTATGCCAAAAATCATTAGAATATTTAAAGATCATGTTCCATGAAGATATTTTGTAAATTTCCTACCGTAAATAACATTTTTAAAAAAATAAAAATAAATAAAATAAATATCTTTGATTAGTTTTGACAACTTTAAAAGCGATTCTCTCAATATTTAGATTTTTTTTTTTTTTTTTGCACCCTCAGATTCCAGATTTTGAAATAGTTGTATCTCAGCCAAATACTGTCCTATCCTAACAAACCATACATCAGTGGAAAGCTTATTTATTCAGTCTTCAGGTAATGTAAAAATCTAAATGGGGGGGGTGGGGGGGGGGGAAGAAAAAAAAAAAAAAAAAAAAAACCCTTATGACTGGTTTTGAGGTCACAAATGTCAAAATAGTCATCCAGGTTTTCCGGAGGTCTCCAAGATCATGACAAGATTGCATTTGAGGTCAAATATTGCTTTAATCAAAATGACAGATTACCTCTAACATGATCGGGAAAAACACAAATTAGTTTTTAACAATTTAGCCGTTAAGATTTGCGTTTCAGGCGACTCAGCTTCAAATCCCGACGTGACACACATTTTTTTTTTTTATAAACCAAGCAAAACAGCAAATAAACTTGACAGTAGGTGACCACTAGGAAGAAAATGCGATGTTTTATCCATAAATCCTTTTGTTTTCAAGAATAAATGAGTCATGATAGTTTGAATGAGCATGACCGCCTCAAACTTACCTTGATCGCCCTTGAACTTTCGCGCGGCTGTCAACTGTCATCAGTCTCGCTAGCAATACGTCAAAACAGCATCATCAACAACAACTCCAGCAGGTTTTGCAGCGCCTCTCGTGACTTAAAGCACTGCTTATAGGTCCCTGCATCACTTGTGTCCCGTTACCCCCTTAAAATTCTGCAACTCCCACCATATTTTCCAGAGTCCTGCCCCTGTCAACAGACGCTCCTCTGTTCCTATTCAACCGACGGCAGCCCCGCATTTTCAAGTCATGACACGATGATTTACCGTCTCTGCCAGCCCTCCCATCCTCACACTGGATTCATCGACTGTTCACACTCCGGTTTGACGGTGGAATGCGAATTTACATGTCGCCCCCGACCACAAGAGTCTCAACAAAGCAGTGAATGTGCTAAAATCCCACGTAATGCCATGCGAGACAGTTCTGTTTGTTTGAGGGGAGACTTCCAGATTGAAAACTTCTCAAACGCAGCATAATTCATATGATTGGGATGCATTAGGAAAATGTTGACAGACATGCCAAATGATGATAATTTTAGTACATTCTCTCGGCTATAGAGGATTTTAGATACACAGCTCACTCACTGCCTTGACGTGGCGAGCCACTACTGGCGAAACAGCGACATCTAGTGATAGAAGTGACCAGTGCATGGGTTTTCCCAGATAAAAAGAG
The DNA here is from genome assembly GCA_021397915.2 of Tor tambroides. Lineage (NCBI taxonomy): Eukaryota > Metazoa > Chordata > Actinopteri > Cypriniformes > Cyprinidae > Tor > Tor tambroides. Next base: position 30,930 of record JAFVLL020013844.1, on the reverse strand, counting down.
AAGGGAAAAGAAGCCATTTCTGCAATTTACTCACCTTCATGTCGTCCATAAGTCGTATGCTGTCACACAAATCTAAGAAGAGTTTCTGAAGAATATTCACACATATATTTTCCTTACAACGATAGTTGACGACATAACCTATTCGACGACTGAGTAGCCTATTTTGTCTCTAATCAACTCTCAAAAATTTGCCTTTAGTGTGTTGCACTTGTCCAGTCGTGTTGTTGTTGTTTTCCCTTCAGATTTAAAGCATCTGTTGCCAATTGTGGTGAAGCACTTGTGGAACACAGGAGCAAAATGGCGTCAAAATAGACGACAAACTCCATTTGGAAGAAATAATTCCCTTTAGGTCTAAATACGTGTGTTATTCACAAGTATCTATTTTTCGTCAAGGCTCAGTTCAATTGCTTAAGGGTCTCAAATCATTTTGTTTGCGAGTCGAGTCTTCTGTTTTTATCTCCGATTAACCACAGCACGCAACACTAACTAGGTTAGCCTATTTGACCAATTAATATAACTCAACAACAGACGAGCATCATGGGAGGATTTACTTATCTTTTTCTGAAATTGGTGAACGTAACAAACTCTGACAACAACATGTGGTGACAGTTTTAAAACATGTTTTGATTAAATTGAGTATTTCTTAAAGTAATTTTATAGGTAGCGTTTTATCCTGGCTATCTCAAATAGCCTACAAAAAGTTATACCTTCACATTTTTTGCGTAATTTGACAAAATTACAGATGAAAATGGCACACAAAATAGCCTATGTCTCATATTTCACAGGGTTTCTTTGGTAAACAAGCATACTAAAATCAAATATAATATAATAATATAAAAATAAGTAGCCTATATAAATAAATATGCAAAGGTTTTTTTATGTTATTGCAAGTTATTTAGAGAATTATTTAAACATCAAAATTAATGTTTTATAGGCTAATGGATTTTCAGAATCTGGCACAAGAGTAAAAATGGCTTTTTGATAAAGACATGGTAAAAGGTTCCCAAAGCAATGTGTCTTTAATATAACATGAAAAATTGTTTTAATAAAACTTAACCTCTGGGACACAGGCTAATAGTGACTAATATCAATAAACATCTCTATAACTCATAGGCTAGATGCGCAGCTTTTCCCCTTTTTGTTTTTTTGTTTTTTGGAAGCAATACACTAGCTTTGTGTACAAAACTGAAATTTTGGCCATTTAGGCCAAAATCAAACTTGCACATCACGTTCAGCTAAAGATTATCATTGAACAACTTAAATTTGGGTCTGTTCCTTACATAAAGCTACTGTATGGGTTCAAATGACATATACATTTATGCTTTTATACTTTTACAGTCTTCAAATGAAAATCAGAGAGCATATAAAGCAAGACATAGAACTGGAAGGTACCTCACATAATTAAAAAAAATATATATTGTAGGCTTGTTTTTATGTGATTTCTTTAATACAACAATCGTTTCAACAATTAATCACTAGAAAGCAGCATATAAAAAGATTCCAGTGAAAATGACAAAGTTAATGTCAGTCAGAAAATGCTGACATTCTGTGTGGCGTTAATAAACTGCAGCCCACTGTTTGGTGAAGTGGTGCTGGGAACGGAGGTGTTGGAGACGGTGCAGTAGAACATCTCTGCTCCGTGTGAACAGTCCTGAGGGAAGAGCACCATCATGATCAAGCCGATAATCATCACACAAACACCCGCCGCCAGGATGATGCTGGGGATGAGGTTTTCACCGCGAAACCAGCGGCCGTCCGAGAGCTTCAGGAAACAGGCGGCGGGGAAGATGAACATGAGGGGTATGGCGCTCAAAACCCCCTGAGAGAGACACAGAAACACAACAGTTACACACATCTCTGAATGTGACTGACTGCTGCCTCATTCATGTTGATGAATCATCAACTCACATTTAGTTCCAGTACAATACCCAGACAGTCATAAGAGAGCGATATGACAGTCGCCGCTGATATGATCACCAAGGTAATGATGAAATGCGAGGTGTTACTGAGCTCTCCTTTAAAAAACACATTGGAGATCACCTGGACAGAATATAGACAACATCAAGAAACAACCAACTTTAAAGAAAGTTAATTAAATACTAGAACAAGCCTTTTTAGTATGTCACACTTTAAAATGTATTCAAACACTGCATACGGTTGACAGGATGACTGTAATGTCATACAGGAAACTCTGAAAAATGAAATCAAGAGGCTACAGACTTGCACCGAGGATATTATATGCCTTTCAACTTTCCTTTTTAATAAATAATAAAAAGTGTTAAAACCAGAGTACTTCAATTTTTATGTTATTTTAGTATCACTGAGATACTTTTTGAGATAATTTTTTTATATATATATTTTCCATGTTCATTTTAATTTTAAAGCTTTTGTAACTTTATGTATTTCACATAAACATTTTTATGTTTACATAGCTCAAATTATTTAATTAAATTATATTTAAATTATTTTAGTTTGTTATATTACTACATAAAGTTAAACTATATAATTATTATTATATAAACTAAATAATTATTATTTTATTTTATTTTAGTTAATGTTTAATATTAATATTTTAATTTAAGTAACACATTTTTTATTATGGTTTTAATTTTAGTTTTAGTTTCAGTTAACTAAGAGCATTCAGTTAGTTTGGTATTAATGTTTGCAATTTTTTTTTATGTATCAAAGAATCACTTTCCACAATACTGCATCAATTCCATGATGAAGACATTTTTTTATTTTATTTTTTCCATGTTTATTTTACTTTTGGTCAGTTTTAGTAATTTTGTTGTGTGTTTTTGTCATTTTTATATTTTTATGTTTATATATGTTTACATAGTTTTGATTATTTTCATTTTGGTTTTAATTTTTACTGAATGAAAAGGAGAAATGTTGCCTTAGCAACTAGGTGAAATACAAATAGTTTACATTTGTTTATATAGGCCTACTGTACATTTTATTTCAGTTAACGTTTATTTTATTTTATTTTTTAAATTAATGGTTTTAATTCTAGTTAGTCTCTTTTTATTTTTTAAATTAATGGTTTTAATTCTAGTTAGTCTCAATAAACTAAAATAACTCATAAGCTTTCCATTAATTTAGTATATAAGTTTAAAAAAAAAAAATCAGTGTCCCCAATACTGCTGCAATTCCCATCACAACAAGTATCAGTATATTTATGATGAAAAATCCACTTAAAGGTTGATCAAGGCCATGATCAGACTTTCATTTCAGGACATTTTTCAAGCTTTCAAGTAGTCAAAAGTGCCCCTAGTTGAAGAATCACCCATTCTGTATATAAAAGCTTCAGTTATCTTACCTCACGGGTTACAAAGCACTCCAGAGGAAAGGTGGTGATTATACTGACGCCATAGCAGAATCGACCGAATGTAGCCAAGTTATCATTCCTGCAGTAGTTCTCGAATATATCACCTTGGACAAGAAACACAACAGGAAAACATGCAATTCTTTCAGTGCCTTTTGTACCCTATGGCACAGATTTATCAAAGTAATAAGTGCATATATTGTGACATTATTTACAGTAATTTACCTTGTGTATAACCAGTAAAAGTGGCATAACCTGCAGCAGCAAAGACAGCACTGACCAGTACGGCTGAGCCCACAGATACATGAGTGACAAGAGACCAGCTGCTCAGTGTGGGCTCCTGCAGCGACCCGTAGATCATGAAGCTGTTGTGGTGGCAGATAAAAGCTGGAAAATAGCAAACACGTCAAAGTTTCAATTGAAAAAGGTACTTTAATTGAAATATGCTGTTCATCGCTGAAAGTAAAACTTCACCGAAAGACATGACGGCAACTGCCTGAATTGCATTCCACCGTGCAAACACCCAAGCATCATCTGACGCAGGTCTGTGGGTGAAATAAAAATGTGATTAATGCATAAAGCTAGTTATTCATTTTAGAAATAACTATTTTTGGTGTTTGTGCATGACCATGCAAACACCACTGCCAGGGTGTTTTGAGTGTTTTTACAGGGTTTCTGTAAGTTTTATGAAAATAAATTTAAGACTTTTTAAAAACTTTTTAAGACCTATTTAAGAAAATGTAAGGAATTAATTAAAGGAAACACAGTACTTCAATATGTTCCCTAGATGTAAATGTGTAAGGAGAATACATTGAAGGGAAAACAAGTTTTCATACCCCATTGATAGATATTTGTACTTAATTTATCAAAAAAAAAAAAAAACACATCATTTTGTAGTCTATCTCAAGTAAATGTATTTTGATTTAAGGATATTTAGATATTTGTTTTGGAATACAAGATAAAAATACTGACAAATTTATTATTATTATTATTATTTATTTTATTTATTTATTTATTTTGCAGTGCATGCAACATTTAATGCCATGACTATGAATTTAAGACTTTCTGCTCCAATTTAAGACGTTAAGGCCTTAATTTGTGGAGAGAAATGTTTTAAATGTTTTTAATACCTGCAGAAACCCTGTCAGCATTGTACTGATTTTTTGCCTGTTTTTTTATCAGCTTGGTGAAAAATCAAACATTCAATCTGGGTTTTGCAAGGGTTAGGGGTTTGCTTCATCATACATCACAAAATATGTGTGTATTGTTTCACTGCATTGGGATACTATGTACATGCCTTGTTATACAAAGGCCAAAAATATGATGCAAAGTCAAATAAAAAATGAAGCTCAGTGAGATCATTTCTCAGAAATGTGTGTTTAAAGGGTAAATCATTATCCTGAGCTGCGGTCGGCAAACATCAGCATATGGTGGATGGTGTGAATGAATGCACACAGACGGAGAGAGAGATTTTATACATCTGTGGTCCTAGTGTCGCTGCTCTCACGACCACTGTGATGAGGATGGCAAGAGTCAAAAGCATGGACAATAAAGATACCTGGAACAGAGGAAGGGAGAGAGTTCATTACTGTCAATTTTAACCTATAAAGCTTACTCTATCATCTTTGATTAAATCCTGAAATACCTCTTGTACACAATCTACTACATGCCTCCTGTTGTCTGATTGATAGTTTAGACTTTTTTTGCAAGTAAAAGGACTTTTAGAGTTGTACAAACGTCCACCTTCAGCTTGTGCTTCACATATCTTGAGTTCAATCTTTACTGAAATTCTTACAGATTTTTTATGAAGTAAACATAAGATGAATAACTTTTATATAGTAATATTTCAAGATGAACACCTACTAGACTTAAGGAACATAAGCGCAACAATGACCATGACTTCAAATAACTTGAAATGTAGCACACAGGTCATATGGACTATTTTTATGAAACATTATCCTTTTTCATCTATTTTAAAAGCACAACATGAATAATCAGACAAGGTCACTGTTGTATGAAAAAAACTGTCCACAGAAAAAAACAGACATGAGAGTAAGTAAATAACAGCTAAATGACAGATTTATTGGGTGAAATATTAATTTAAAGCCACAAATCACAAATGATTGTATTTTTAAAAAAAAACAGCAAAGGAACTTGGTAGAAGTAGGTAATACTCAACCTTTCCCAGCTTTGCTATATCTCTATAGAGAGACAGCGGGAGTGTAAACAGAAGAGTGGACATCATTATTACAAAATGTCTCTCTGTAAGAATGTTTCCGGGACCAACTGGAAAAACACAGAGCTCAAATGTCAGGTTTCTGCTTTTATCAGAAGTAAGAATATGGCATCTATACCCAAAATGAATGAATTTAATTTGGACAAGTCATGTGTTTATTGTACTATGATATAACATGCTGTAACTTTTGGAACTCAAAACAGAAAAATGGTTCTAAAATCCATTTATTAACATAAAATTAGCCACATTTGCATTTTAATCATGACTAAGTGGTGTTCAGAAACATAAAGTAAACATAAGGCAATTTCATATGCTTTTACAGTACATAAAATCTTAAAGGCATAGCAGCAAAAAAAAATTTTTTTTAAATGTCATGATAACTAAATTATGACTTTTTAGTACAAACAGACCTCTGGGACAAAAAAATAAAATAAAATAAAAATTGAATGCTATGACCTCTTTTAAAAGTACATAATAATAACCAGCTCACCTCCTTGGATTCTCATAAACACTTTGGTCAGCGTATCACCTGTGATGATGTTGTAGCTGATCATTGCTAAATGGGACACAACAAAAGCAAAAAAAGATCTATTCTTCAAAAGCTCACTTCAACTCACAATATTTATTCAATAAAAGGTAATTAGGACAGGTAGTAGACGTCTGTGATTACCGATGAATGGGTAAAGAAACTGTAGAGCCGACACAATCAAATATCCTATCTGGCCAAATGTGCTTTGAACCAGAGACTGATAACTGTGAGTCCCAGACAGATTCCCCCCTCTGACCAGCAGGATGATGGAGTAGTCTGCCGAAAGAAAAAAATAATACATTTCTCCACATTCAAACGCACACTTTTTTTTTTTACTTATTTACTTATATATATGAAGAGTTTATTGCAAGAACAGATAACTCCGTTTTTAAAAATTCATTCAAAATCATGTTTTTTATTATGTTATCATGATATTATTGTGTTTTATTGTGTTTTTTTAGCTGCATTTTTAGTTATTTTTAACCTAATCAAAATAACCTGACTGCAGTTTGACTGAGATTATTTGGAATGCACAATGAAAAAAACATGATTTTTGAAAATTGTTAAAAATGGAGTTATCCGTTTTTGCAAATGAACTCTTCACATACACACACACACATACACACACATATATATATATATAATGCAAAACAAAATACTCTTAGACAGTATTGTGTAAAATACATCATGCATTGGTTACAAAGAAAGCACAACAGTAATACTCATGTTAAAGGTGTAGTTCACTCAAAAATTACATTTTGGTCATCATTTACTCAACGTTATTGAATTTAGATCCCATACTGTCTTTTTCATCTGTGAAACAAAAATGCAAACATTGGGTGGAATCTTTTTTACAGTCTATGGGTGGAATATCTGAGCTGCTTCTTTTTCATGGTGAGGAAAGCATTAAAATATATTCATGGTGAAATATTATGGAGATTTACTGTCAAAGAGACAAAAGCGCCATAAATCTATCATAGCGCCACAAAAGGGAAAGGAAAGGGGTGTGTGGCCAAGTATGGTGACCCATACTCGGAATTTGTCCTCTGCATTTAACCCATCCAAGTGCATGCACACAGTAGTGAACACACACCCGGAGCAGTGGGCAGCCAATACTGCGGCGCCCGGGGAGCAGTTGGGGGTTCGGTGCCTCGCTCAAGGGTCTCACCTCAGTTGTGGTATTGAGGGTGGAGAGAGTGCTGGTTATTCACTCCCCCCACCTACAATCCCTGCCGGACCTGAGACTCGAACCCACGACCTTCGGGTCACAATCCAACTTTCTATCCATTAGGCCACGGCTGCCTAAAACTATCAAAACTATCGCGTATCATAAAGTTGCTACATTTTTCTATGCATTTTCATTTTAATACAAATTATTGCCTAAACTTTATTCTAGGCTTCCTTTGCAATGCATGCAAGTGTTTTAACACATTACTTTGATCTAGATGCAGTTAACGGCTCATGCACATTTGCAGTGCATACCTGTGATGAAGGCAACCAGAATAAGCAGCAGGAGACCCATTGGGAGGCCGGCCTGACTCAAGGAGTACGGCAAACCTTGATGAATGAAGCCAAGAGATCAGAGATGTGGAGGACTTGAAATAGATAAAAAATGTGACAACTAGCCCCAGGCTCCCCTACAGGGAAAAGATCTGATGACTAACTATTTTTTCTGACCAGGCAGGTGATAGAGCACAAAAATAGCTACTGACAAGAATGCATACATTAAATATTTATTGCTGACCTTTTCTGGACCCAAAGATATATCATAGGACCAGAAAAATATTTGTTCTTTTTTTCCTGCAGCAGAAGCATGTGAACTGACTGAGGCTGTTCTACAGTCATATGATCCTGCACCGCGTGGAATCTAAGCCACTTCTCACATCTACTGACCTACTAAAATACGCACAAATGTGACTAATAAGAAACTAACGAACATAACAGCATCCAAACATCATTAAGCAAGCTTTTGACTCGAAGAATAGATTTGATTTTGACACTGACTATTGCAAACTATCCTGTTTGATTTAAACAAATCCATTTTACACTATATTTTAGATAATAAAGTATCACTGGACATTCTCTCAAACAACTTTATGAGAAACACTTACAGCAGAGTTCACATGTACACTTGATGATGCTTTTCCCTCAACATCCACTTCAACTAATCAATATAAAATAATAATAATTTTGTATTTTTCAACATGTTTTAAGTATAAGAGGAACATATATTTTGTTCAGTGTGTCCAAACGTTTGACTGGTACTGCCTGTATGTATTTACTCAATTTAAAATGATACTATTTTTTAGAAGCATTGATAACAAAACATTACCTATAATTCCAGATCCTATAATGGAATTGATGAAATTAAATGAGGCCGAGGATATTGAACTAGTTCCACTTTTCCCCATGTCCGTATGTGAAGACAACAAACAATCCCTGTCACCGTCCATCTGTAAAGACAGAAACTCACATCACAAGCATGTTCAATATATCTCAATATCTCGATTACTCATGAATGATCAATAAACATGCAACCACACCTGTGGAACTGTGCCGCTTTTTTCTCTTCTGTGGTTCTCAATTAAAAACAGCCCTTCTGAGATGTCCTGCTGCACTAGATGGATGTTCCCCATGTCACGGACTCGAGCAGCAGTAAAAGTGCTCCACCTGATTCATTCAGTCCACCCACAGAATAAAAATACGCCCCTTACTGCTGCGTTTGAGCATCAGCTGCAGGCTGTTTGAAAAGCTGGTTCTACATGAAGAGCTTAATCTGTGTTTGACACACAAAGCCTGTTAAACCGTATTATAGCTGCTGGACGAACATTTGCTCAACAGTCTCACTTTATTGGGAAATAGTGGAAAGTAACTGAACTCAGTTCAAATGTAAAGTGTAAAATGTAAAATATAAAGTCTATAAAGACACAAACAGGGATGCAAACATAGCCATATGCCATATGTGCTGTAGTTTACAGAGACAGACAAAGTGCTTGTGTCTACTGGACAACTCTGTGTGTCCTGCAGATCGTCAAGTGCTGCTGAGCAACGACCCGATTCGATGACATCTGGATGATCCTTGAGCAAGTGTCCACAATCTTTTTTTTTTTTTCTTTCTTTTTTTATATATATTTAGATTGTATTTATCTGTACTTTACATTCTACTGTTAGTGTTTAGTGTTATCTGTATGCACCAAGGGTCTGAGAGTAACGCAATTTCAATTGTCTGTATGTATGTGCTGTACATGTGGCAGAATTGACAATAAAGCAGACTTTGACTTTGACTTGACTTTGATCTTCCTGCGTGAGAAAACATATAACAATGCACAATTTAGATACAGTAGATATACATCAGTTATGTGCATTGAGTTATTTTGTTATATTTTATATTTTGTCATTAAAGTTCATGACATTATTTTAGTAGTCCTGGTTCACGGATAGGCCCATTTAGATTATCTTAACTTTTGACCTTTTTTTTTTTTTTACCATCTGCATTGCTATCGGTGGTTATTAGTATTTTAAGAATTTAAATAGTTCATTTAGGCCCGGTTTCACAGAGAGGGCTTAGACTAAACCAGGGTTAGGCCATAGTTCAATTAGGACATTTAAGTAATTTTTATAAACGTGCTTAGGAAAAAACATTACTGGTGTGCATCTTGAGACAAAACAAAGGCACTGATATATTTTAAGATCAGTCATTGAAACAGCTCTGACTTGCATTTTAGTCTAGGACTAGGTATAAGCTTTGTTTGTGAAACCTGGAGTTAGGCTGGTAAATTGAACAATATTTGTTAATTATATATCTTATGAAATATAAATAAACTGTTTTATGTTGTCTCACATACTGTTATGAAATGTAAACAAACACTACAAGTCAAAAGTTTAGACACCCTGACTGAAGTTATATTTCTCAAATATGCTAAAAATGTTTCTGCTAAATGCTTGAAGTTGAAATTATTCCTGAAGATAAATATCAACTGTGGATTTTTTTAAGCATGTTTAATGGATGAGTGGACCAAATAGTGAAAGAAAAACAGCCAAAACACTGAATTCTGGCAGCCAGTTTCTTTCTTTCTTTCTTTCTTTCTTTCTTTACATGTAAAATGTGCGTAGATAATGAAACCCAGGTGAAAAAAGTGCACTTCCATAATGTACTTAAAAATTGTTCTTTAGAACTTCTTAAGACAAACTTAAGATCATCTAAGTGTACTCAGCAGTGCTATTTTGGAACACCGTGAATATGAATTAAAATGTGCTTTTAACATACTCTTTTATTTAAAAAAAAAAAAAAAAGTATTTAATTACCACTTGAGTGTACTAGTGTTTGAAAAAATGGGTTCAAGTGTACTACAAGTGTTAACTAAATAAAATTTTAAATACAGAGATAGATATTTAAATACTTAGATGATCTTAAATTTATCTTAAGAAGTACTAAATAATAATTTCAGCATATTAAGTACAGAATTAGTGCGTGAAAATATAGCACTATGGAAGTGCACTTTTTTCACCTGGGAACCCAAACACTGCTTATGTGATTTAATCCACTAGGTGGCGGCATCAGGCTTCGCTGTCCTCGTCTGAAGCGCGTGACTGACGCTTTGAGCTGATAACGTGCGCTGGAATTAAATTGATTAAATTGATTAAACCTACAAAATTGCTTTGCTCAGCTATGACGTTTATATGAACTCACTTTAAAAAGTCTGTAGTTTTGTTTTATTTTGCAAGGTAAATTTAAAGTGAATTCTTGTAAGATTTAAACTAAATGGTGCTTCATAGAAAGATAAATGTCATTTAATTTCTATATCGGGGTAACCGTGTTGATATTCTGATGTTTTAGACATATTAAAGTGACAAAATTTGTCTTTTTAACAATACACTGTCATCTAAAATCTAACAGTATAGAGAAAATAAAGACAACATACTATCTTTTATTTTCATTTTGTTTCAATTTGTTTTGTTTGTGTCAAAATGTGGGTATTTAAGGACAAGGGGTGGGGCAAACAAAACACCATTGTGACGAAAAAATGCATACAGAATTAAATCAAAGTGAAAACGATGTGTGAAGTCATCTTCAACCTCTTGGTGTGTTGCAGTCGCGCGTAATCTTTCTGGCGTCAGTTTCCGTCAAATTCTGAAAATTTAGGACTCCTACTACGGCGAAGGGCAAGTGTTTAACATTCATAAGCGAACGTTCTCCATTGGACGGTTACGATGCGACGTCAGCACAGCCTAATTAATATTCATGAGGCAATCCGTTGCCCACTGAAGGTGGATACGGCAACGTTAACACGGCGTACTTAATATTCATAGGCTCAGCCTCAGGCATAGTAGGATTGGTGATTTCGCTCTGGGTCTAATGAATAACCGGAAGCGCTCATCTCTGTGATCTCAAGCACTTCGCTCTTTTTGATCACAGTCTTCTGCGATTTTTTTTCTCGCCCAAAATCCCTTGGAGTTTACTTGCTTGGGTAAAGTTGCCCACACTGTCTGTTTTCCTCCACCTTGGATCACTGCATCAAGTTTTGCTCCTGGACGCTGAGGATTAATTTCCCCCTCATGTTGGCAGAAATTCCCTGATTTTTGCTGGAAGATGGTGAGTGGATCATAAAGTGCTGATGAAAGCTATTAAAATTTATGGTCAATAAAAAAAAATGCTCCAGGTTATAATTGAATGCAAATAATAATACAATGTCTGATGCATAAAAGAGTTATGTTTAACCAGGATTTTAAAATGAAATCTGAGCTAGCCTGAGCTTGATTGTGATTATACAGTAGCAAAAGTCTAAAGTTTTTAGATTATTTTCTCATTCAGTTGACAGTATTCAATGTAACGAGCATTCATAACTCCTGCTTTTTTCAGTTATTCATATAAGTAGTTTAGTTGGCTGTGATAGGCTTACTTTTCTGTTTCTGTATTACATACATTGTTGTGATAACAGCATCAGATGCAAAAGAAAAAAGTTATTACATAGGCTATCTGTACATTGATTGATTTGTTTGGTTTTCCGACATCCATTTATAAATGTCAGCACTGGTCTAGACTGCGCCACAGGTTTTGTGCTTTAATTTAACGTAGAGCATTTTATAATATTTCTAATGCATTTGCTTAGTGCAATGTTGAAACGCCTATAATCTTGAAAACAATTTATCCAAGCGATCATCCTCTGCTTGTTTTTATTTTCGCGCCGTGGGTTTTTTTTTGAGACATGTCAACTGTCCTAACCCTGGTTGACGCCCTGGAAATCCACTTTTCCAGTGATTGATTCTTGAATCTGCGGTGGAAGAGATGATGCCACCGGATAAAAATAGTTCATTCAGCTCACACGAAGTTGTATTTCTGTATTAGACTTCTAAACCGCGTTTAATCTGACTTCGATAATGAACTATGTGCAGTTCGACTCACTTCCCGGAGTCGGTTCTTTCGAACAGTTCATTCTAAATAGCTCACGTAATCTTGTCGTCATCAGTTATTCAGTGAAACCATTTGAAAGCACATTTACTCAATTTCTGGTTATAAATGCATAATAATAAAATAAGAACATTAATAATAATAATAATAATAATAATAATAATTTTTTTAAGTGGTTTATTGTAACTCCGTGTGTTGTGTTCCAATCCAGTTCCACTATGTTTTAGATCCGATTCGGCTCACACAAACAAAAATTCAAGACAATTCAAACAAAATTAATTTACATAAAATGAAATTGATTTACATATTTCACATCCATGCATGTTTTGTTTAATGATGTTGTAGCGCATTGGTTTATGAATCAATGAGACAAAACAGTCATACAAGTTCGTAGGCCTAAACAAACTTATGCCCCAGTCAAAAAAGCTTTTACTATTAGTTCTCTCACCAGTTTTTGGATATGAGTTGTGGATTTTTTCTTTATTTTTTTATTCGAACACTGCTATGGCTCGTGAATTGATTTAGTTCGATTTACGAACGCATTGTTCATATTGATTTAGTGAATCAGTGCATTAAAAAGATTCGACTCAAAAGAACGAATCATTAGCGAATGGCTTTGCTTCTATTCACCTTTCCAGCAATTGATTCGTGATCATCAACGAGATGATGCCACAACATAAGAAGTTCATTCAATGCATACAACGACAGTTTTATAGAGAACTGAGTTGTATTTGACTGCAGCTGATGGAACAGTGGTTATTTATGAAGAAAGTAAGGTATGGTCAAAAATCATCAGAAAGATTTGATCACGAATGAAGTCATTTATCGCGCTCGAGTGCATTAAGCCCAAAATCGCCTCATAAATCGCTTCATACAGATTAGATTTAATAAAAGAAGGCATGTTCTTCTGTTCCGCCCACCTCAGCTGAACACAACCGTCTAGAAGGCGCCCATTTAAATTAAATCAGGTATTTCTCCACAGGCAGGCAGACAGTCATAATATGTAGGCTTTCTTCACCAGTTACATAAGATGAGAGAAATGGTGCTTAGCCTATATTATAATATAGTGGCGCGATAATTCATTGACTAAATCTGCAAAAGACTGAAAGACAGCACGAGTCATTTTACTTCTGTAATTTGATGTTTGAGAGGGAATTTAATGTCCATTTTAATTTCACATGCTTTTAAAAGTATACTTGCTTACATGCTTGTAAAGTGTAAATTGAGCACCCATATTGGCACTGAAAATTGTTGTATGGTTTTAGTATTATATTATGAATGTTATATAATTTGCATATTATAGTAGAGCTTTTAAGTGGCTCTTAAGACTGAAATAGCTGTTTTTCACTCAGATCTGTTCTGTTCTATACGCAAAGTATCGGTATTAAAAAGCATTATAATCTGACAGGAGGCATCAGTGAATAGGAGGCTGTTAGATCCATTACTGAGCACGGTTTGTGATTCAGAGTCGTTTTGCTAAGTGCTCTTGGAGGTTTTTGGTTTCACTCCAGCATATATCCACACTTGGGAAACTTAATGTTTTTCCTCACAAGGCAATGGGAAACACTTGAAGTGCCTGACGTGATGGCTCCGATTGAATCTGTTTGTGGTTGTGGCTTTACTTTTCGGTGAAAAAGCTCAGTCTGTTTTGGACTGTGTGGAGACAAACAGAGAGGTGGAGAAATTTGCATAATGTAAACCGAATTGTTCATTCAGACAAGAATGTCAACAGCTGAAGCAGCTGCTCGCATTGCTTAAAATTGTTTCCAGTAGTACAAACCTTAGCTTTCTTTCTGTTCTTATGTTAATCTGCATTGTTAATCCTTTTGATCTTTTATTAAAAAAATTCACAAAAATTTAACCTTTCATCAGATAGTAAGAATTTAAAATGGGGGGAAATATCATTATGAAATAAATGTTTTTCTCAAATACACCTTGGACACCATTATTGGCACCCCTAGAAATTCTTACGAGTAAAATATCTCTGAAGTATATTCCCATTCATATTCACAATTTTGAGCACTCCAGGGTGATTATGAACATGAAATTATCCAGCCATGGCTTCCTGTTTCACAGAAATATAAACAGGAGGGAAAACTTCCCTTAATCATCCATCACAATGAGAAAAACCAAAGAATATATTGCTGATGTGCAGCAAAAGATAATTGAGCTTCACAAATTAGTGAAGTGGCTTTAAGAAAAGAGCTGGAGCAGTGAAAATTCCCATTTCCACCATCGGGGCAATAATTAAGAATTTCCAATCAACATAAAATGTTACGAAACTGCCTGGAAGAGGACGTGTGTGTATATCGTCCTAATTCACGGTGAGGAGGAGAGTTTGAGTGGCTAAAGACTCTCCAAGGACCACAGCTGGGGAATTGCAGAAAATAGTTGAGTCTCGGGGTCAGAAAACCTTAAAAAAAAATGGTCAAACAGCACCTACATCACCACATGTTGTTTGGGAGGGTTTCAAGAAAAATTCTCCTAGCTCATCAAAAAACAAACTCCAGCATATTTATCAGACACGACTGGAACTTCAAATGGGACTGGCTTCTATGATCAGATGAAACTAAAAAATGAGCTTTTTAGCAGGAAACACTCAAGATGGGTTTGGTGAACACAGGGATAAAAAGTACCCCATGTGTACAATGAAATATACTGCTGTATTGTTGATGTTGTGGGCCTATATTTCTGCTGGAGGTCCTGGACATCTTGTTTAGACACATGGCATCATGGATTCTATCAAATACCAACAGATAAAAAATCAATAAGTGACTGACTCTGTTAGAAATCTTATAATGGGCCATGTTTGGATCTTCCAACCGGACAATAATCCAAACACAAACCTCAAAAACAACACAAAAATGGGTCACTGAGCACAAAACCAAGCTTCTGCTATGGCCATTCCAGTCCTCTGACCTGAACCCTGTAGAAAATGAGTGAGAAGAAGCACTGTCATGGAGCTGTGAATCTGAAGGATCTGGAGTGATTCTGGATGAAGGAATGGTCTCTGATCTCTTGTCAGGTGTTCTCTAACCTCATCAGGCATTATAGGAGAAAATTCAGAGCTGTTAAACTGGCAAATGGAGGTTTCAAAAAGTATTGAATAAAAGGGTGCTGTTAATTGTGGCCAATGTGTATTAGAGAAAAACATTTATTTCATAATGATATTTCCCCCCATTTTAAATTCTTATTATCCAATGAAAAGTTAGATTTTTGTGAATTTTTTAAATAAAAGATCAAAAGGATTAACAATGCAGATGAATTTTCACAGCCACCTTTGATCATATTTACCAAGGGTGCCAATATTTTTGGCCATGACTCTATCTATCTATCTATCTATCTATCTATCTATCTATCTATCTATCTATCCAGATCTTGTCATTCAAGCATATTTAGATCAAGCATCATTAAATGACATTAAAAGACTCACAGTGCAGCTCCCAAAATACTAATTAAGTCATTTTATATCTTGACCAGTCTTTTCCAGTAACCTTCAAACTATTAGGTTTACCCATTTTTAAACATTTAAAATATAATAAAATTTAGTATGATCAGATTTTCTTTTATATATTTTTTAATAAGTACAAGTCAGAATAAGTATGTTGTTTCATTTACATACATAGGTTTGTTACGCTGAACGACAATTATTTTAAATTATTTTGATATTTTATTTTCACAAAAGTTATTTGAAACATTAAAGTAGACCCTTGCATTTAATATGTTTTTATGTATATAAAATCACTTTTCTAAATTTTGTTTGATGCAGACACCAAAATGGGACTTTACTTTGGCCCATAAAAATATATTTTATTTATTTGCTTAGTTATAATGCTTTGTATTATAATCTTGTAAATGTGAAACCTAAATTGTATGATACAAATTATTCCATGACACCACATCATATAAAATCAACTGATTTTAGTTTTTATTATGTTATATTTAATTTAATATAGTTTCAATTATATATCAGACAGTTATCGGTAAGAATAATAATAAAAAATCATATATACAGAGCTCTACAGATCATTCCTCATAACATAACAGTCTAATGCTCACATATTTTGGTTTGTTTCTTGTTTTTCTTGCTGGCCAGTTAAATTTCTATTGAGTTCTACACTCAACGAACGATACGGTTTCTACAGACTGATAAAGAGCAGATCAGCTGGCATTTGGTCTGGCGACCTCAGCGTCCGTTGTCAGGTGTATTTGTCTTGCAGAGGAGTCAATATGTCATGTAGAGAGATTAGAGGCTTTGAGCGAGAGTCAGGTTGCTGTTGTCGATGGTAATCGTGTGATGAATATCATGTGTAATTTGGAGTAACCTCAGCCATCGTTTAGTTGTTGACTCGTGGCTCTGTTTGAAGTTTATTTTGGCTCTTGTTTGGATAACCGGGCTACTCAATCTCTAATTAAAATGAATGCCACGTCTGCTGGGAGTACAGATGTGGTCAACAACCTGTTAATCTCTCAGAGGATACGATGTACTACCTGGAGATAATAATCTGGATTTATTATATCCTTAGAGTGCTGCTGAAGATGGCATCTGTTGCAAACTCTTCATGGTTGGTAACAGGCGTGCCAGTTGACTTACAGACTTGTTGAAATCAAATTTAGATAGAAAGTAAAGAAGATTTTGAAGGGAGAAAGTGTTCTTAACTTTGTCAGGCGGGTCTACATCAGACATTGGTCAAATGTTGTCTATAATACCTTTGTATTACAGTGGATAACAAAATATCAAAGCCACACACATTTATTTTAAGCAACAAAACATTTCACAAAAAGATAAATAAGGGTATGTTGTTTTATATTGTATATATGTGTGTTTTTGGTGAACATGTGCAAGTGTAATGTGTCCATACTCGTTAATGTGATGAACTGCACTGATGATTGCTCTGATAGGATACTATGAACTTTAGGAGAACTGTTTTCATACATCCTACGGTGGCCGAGAGAGCTCAACGCGCTGCAACTTCAGAAAACACATGCAAATAGAAAAAGCACCAGCAAATCAAGAAAACATCTTCATCAGTTTAACAGCAGGTGCTGCAAATGCTCACAACACAAACAAATAAAGAATTTTTTTGTAGCGCGTTTCTTTATTTGTTTGCGTTGTGAGCATTTGCAGCGCGTGTGTTGTCAAATTGACAAAGTTGTTTTCTTAATTTGCAGGGGTTTTTTGTATTTGCAGCATGTTGAGCTCTCTCGGCCACTGTAACATCCACTAAAATTACCAAACCAAAACTGATTAAAAGTTATTGACAAAACATTTTGAAGAATGCAAAACTGGTGAAGAGAGAAGCGGGATTATTTTCAGATGCCATTTGCTTAATTGTTTTTTTAATCTAATACAGTAAAATTTATACTTTTTAGTGTAAACATGTCTAAATACTTTTTTGGGAACACTGTATAGCACAATAGCTGGGTTGTGGAAGTAAAAACTATTTATTTTCTTCATACGAAATTAATTTTTAACAATAACTGCTGAACCCTTAAAGAAAGACTTGCTTTTGGACACCCTGATGAAGAGATCTTTAGCTCTGCCCACTATGCCCTCAAAAAAAAAAAGATATATATATATATATATATATATATACACACACACTGCTGCTCAAAGGTTTGGGATCAGTAAGATTTTTGATGTTTTTTTTAAAGAAGTTTCTTCTGCTCATCAAGGCTGCATCTATTTGAGCAAAAATACAGAAAAAAAGTTATTTTGTGAAATATTATTGCAATTTACAAGAGCAGTTTTCTATTTTAATATACTTTAAAATATAATTTATTTCTGTGATCAGAGTTGAATTTTCAGCACCATTACTCCAGTCTTCACTGTCACATGATCCTTCAGAAATCATTCTGATATGATGATTTATTATCAGTGTTGGAAACTGTTGTGCTGCTTCTTTTGTTTTGTGTTTTTTGGGACCTGTGATTTTTTTTTTTTTTTTTTAGGATTGTCTGATTAATAAAAAGTTAAAAAAAAGAAATTTTGTGTTACAATATACAATGCTATTCAAAAGTTTGCGGTCACTACATTTTTTTTCTTTTTTTTTCTTTTTTAAAGAAATTAATACTTTTATTCAGGAGGGTTGTGTTAAATGAATAAAAAGTCATAGTAAAGACTTATATTGTTAGAAAAGATTTCTATTTTGAACAAATGCTGCTCTTTTTAACTTTGTATTCATCAAAGAATCAAAGAAAAAAGTATCACATGTTCCAAAAAACAATATGAAGCAGCACAACAGTTTCAACACTAAGCATAATAAATCAGCATATTAGAAGGATTTCTGAAGGATCATGTGACACTGAAGACTGGAGAAATGATGCCTAAAATTCAGCACTGCATCACAGAAATAAATTCTATTTTAAAGTATATTAAAACAGGAAACCAATATTAGAAATTGCAATAAGATTTCATATTATTACTGTTTTTTTCTGTATTTTTGATCAAATAAATACAGCCTTGATGACTAGAAGACTCCCTTAAAAAACATTAAAAATCTTACTGATCCCAAACTTTTGAGCAGCAGTGTATATATATATAGATAGATAGATAGATAGATAGATAGATAGATAGATGCATGTGTGAATTATGCAATAAACAGAATTAAAAAGAAATAAAATATATTGTTTCTATAGATACAACCAACAACTTTAAAATAATAATTTTATATTTGTCTGTCATTTTGATCCATTATGCAGTGCTTCATGGTATTGCAGTTTTTTCCCTCATTAAAGCCGTTAAGTACACAGTCTTCTGCCTTTGTTTGATTTTCAAATATCTTTGCTTCCAATAAAAGTTTGTAATGTTGTGATTCTCCTCATAGTTTGTTGGATTGGTTCATGGCTTATAATGCTTTAACAAAGACTTTTTAAAAACCCCATGGAAGAAATGAATGAGAAAAATACTTCCGGAACCAACACCGATGTGTGTTGATCATCTAAACATTTAACGCGCTATATAGAATAAATATATCAATAAATATATATCAATAAATATGAACTAGATAATACAGCGGGCTGTATTTGTAGTCAGCTGACAGAGGTCCTGGGCTGTTTTTAGTTCCAGTGCATCCGTGCTGTTACTGAAAGCACATTGAAATGCAATTAATCATTTGTCAGACTGTTGTGTCCCAAGTGATGTAGCTGAAATCACAGTATCCTGCAAAGTGCCATGAAATGGACGATGATCACTGGTAAGTGTCTGTAACCCTACGTAACCTTACAGTTTTAAGGAAAAAATAAAAGTTTACTGTACAATTCACAGTGAAAGATTAAAGCATTACTGATGCTTTTGCCCCAGCTGATATTGCATTTTTTTTTTTTTTTTTTTTTTTCAGTTGGTGGTTGTGTGGCTAATCATACAGCATTTGTATTTGTATTACTAAAATTTGATGGTACCTGAAAAGGCTACAACTGTACCTCAAAAGTAATTATATTTTTTTTCCAACAATTTTTTTTCTCCATTTCTCCAGCTCTTTTTACAGATGGGTTGCTTTATTTATCAAATTGCTTTTTGTCATTTTAACAGATAAATCTATTGTATTGCATTTCCCAATCCCTACTTTACTATCTTTCGCACAGAAATGGATACTAATAGGGACTGGAAGGATAGAAAAATGGAGGGAATTAATTTTTAAAGGGTCCCTTAAAAATAGACCAGGAGAGAGACGTGAGTAAGGATTCGAGAAGATAAATGAGAGATTCCAAGTGGAATAATTCATGGGATATTGTTCATTAAGTTGGGTGAGCAGATTGCAAGACAGAATGTGTCTGTTGTGCTTGTGCCTTTGTGAGAACAGGAAAAAGGCCAAGAACTGGAAAGAATACAGCTCTCTCACATCTTACACTTTCTTTTACAAAGAAAAGACCTTTATTGGCATTGATGGTTCCATGAAGAACCTTTAAAATCCTTGGAAACTTTCCATTGCACAATAGTGGAAAAAAAGGTTCTTTAGATTATTAAAAATGTGGGAAAAAATAGTTCTTTTAAAACTGTTCACTGTGTTCTTTCTGGAAGTCCAAAATGGTTCTTCTATGGCATCAATGCACAAAAAAAAAAAAAAAATCTTCAGATATATTTTAATATATAATTTCGTTTTTCATACTAAGCATGCTAATGTTTTGCTCATTTTTGACCATTGTTGTTTTCCAACCAGGATTCTGATCTGCATCATTTTCTTTCCAGCGTGATTTGTGAAGTCTGATATCTCAAGGAAATGATGTTTCCTCTTAGTGACCTGAAGACAGATTATGATATGGTAATGCAATTAGGAAATTATATCTGATAATGATTCTTAGTATTACAGAGGAAATGTCTGGCTGTGTTTCTCATGTGTGGCCCCACTGTTGTACCAGGTTCTCCTGCCTGATTGAGCATGTGCCCTTTCCTGGTTTATACTGTGTTTGATTTCTGGAGTGAAATGTGGTCTCCCCACTCTCAACAAAGTGCAGAGTTGGTTTATCACTCTTGGGAGCTCTTAATGTTGAGGGTTTTTCCAGTGAACACATATTAGAAGAGATTTTTTTCAGTGGTTGGGCCTATAGTGATTTATCTGAAATAAGAGAAATCATCTCCTCCCTCACTAATTGGGCTTGATGCCCCATATACTGGGAAGTGACCGCACTGATTGAGCTTGTGAACACATTGATTGCATGGCTTTCCTTTTTCCAGCTTTAAAACATTTTACAGTAGTTGAAATTCAGTAACTATATGCAAATGTTTCAAAATATATGCGGCATTTGCAATTGAATGGTACAGAATATGTTTTCGGAACAAGTTGAGCTTTAACATGGCACTAGTGCCTTAAATACGACACTATATGCAAGAGTTCAAAATCTCATAGAGTTTTTAAGCTATGTACATCCACTAAACTCTGCACAGTCCTTCAGCTTGTTCTGATTTACTTTACTTTGTCTTTTATAATGAATCAGATTAAATGGCCTTCCAACAGCTGTTTAAATAGCTATTAAATATCCCATAGACTCAATTTTTAATTTTTTCTACCATTTTTGTCAGATTTTAGTCCTGATTTGAAAACTTAATTTTGGCAAACATTTATGGGATTTCTTCCCCCATTCAAGTACAACCCAAATTTCAGAAAGGTTGGGATGTTTTTTAAATTTGAATAAAATTAAAACTAAAAGAATTTCAAATCACATGAGCCAATATTTTATCCACAGTAGAATATAGATAACATAACAAATATTTAAACTGAGAAGTTTTACAATTTTATGGTCAAAATAAGCTCTTTTCAAATTTGATGCCTGCTACAGGTCTCAAAATAGTTGCATGTTTACCATGGTGTAGCATCTCCTCTTCTTTTCAAAACAATTTGAAGACGTCTGGGCATCGAGGTTATGAGTTTCTGGAGTTTTGGTGTTGGAATTTGGTCCCATTCTTGCCTGATATAGGTTTCCAGCTGCTGAAGCGCTTGTGGTCATATTTGATGTATTTTTTGTTTAATTATGCGCCAAATGTTCTCTATAGGTGAAAGATCTGGACTGCAGGCAGGCCAATTCAGCACCCGCACTCTTCTACTATGAAGCCATGCTGTTGTAATAGCTGCATTATGTGGTTTTGCATTGTCCTGCTGAAATATACATCGTCTGGAGGGGAGCATATGTTGCTCTAAAACCTTTATATACCTTTCATCCAACAAAGGTCTTCGGCCTTGTCCCTTATGCACAGTGATTTCTCCAGTTTCTCTGAATATTTTGATGATGTTATGCACTGTAAATAATGAGATTTGCAAAGCCTTTACAATTTGACGTTGAGGAATGTTGTTTTTAAAGTATTCCACAATCCTTTTACGCATTCTTTCACAGATTAGAGAGCCTACTTCTGAGAGACTCTGCCTCTCTAAGACATTCCTTTTATAGCTAATCATGTTACAGACCTGATGTCAATTAACTTAATTAGTTGCTAGATGTTCTCCCAGCTGAATCTTTTCAAAATTTCTTGCTTTTTCAACCCTTTGTTGCCCACGTGCCAACTTTTTTGAGACCTGTAGCAGGCATCAAATTTGAAATGAGCTCATTTAGTGGATAAAAGTGTAAAATTTCTCAGTTTAAACATTTGTTATGTTCTCCATGTTCTGTTGTGAAAAAAATATTGGCTCATGTGATTTGAAAGTCTTTTAGTTTTCATTTTATTAATATTTAAAAAATGTCCCAACATTTCCAGAATTCGGGTTGTAGCTGCCTTTAGGAGTTACTAAAATGGCCGCTTACTGACTTGCATCAAAGGCTATTTTTTTATGGGGCAGTTAATTTCAGATTTTGTTGCTGATTTGAAATATGTAATTTAATTGTGAGCTCAGCATGCAGTTTTTGATATTTCAGGATTTCCCAATTAATTTAGATAGGACTTGGATGTCCGAAATAGCTGCCCAGAAGCATTGCAAATATGGCCGCTGAATGAACAGACATTCCTTGAAAGGGACTTTGCTTGCAGGACGTTAAAGGGACTTTCTTTTAAGCTTTTAAGTCATGTCCACCAATATTAGCACAGTGCCACACTCTGACTTCATAGGCTTTTTTTCTAATCGATTGGGTGTACAGTTTTCCTGTTGCAGACAAAAACCAATCAAAATAATCCTGTTTCTGATTTGATTTGAACTTTCAAACCAAGTCAACATTAAAGGGTTGATAAAAACACTTAGCCTTTATAGTTAAAGGGATAGTTCACCCAAAAATGAAAATTCTGTCATCAATTACTCACCCTTATGTCGTTCCAAATCAGTAAAACCTTCGTTCATCTTTGGAACACAAATTGAGATATTTTTGATGAAATCCGGGAGCTCTCTGACCCTCCCATAGACAGCAGTGTAACTGAAATGTTCCCAGGCCCAGAAACATAGTAAGGACATTGTTAAAATAGACCATGTGACATCAGTGGCTCAACTGTAATTTTATGAAGCTAGGAGAATACTTATTGTGTGCAAAGAAAACAAAAATAAGGACTTTAATCAACAATTCTTCTCCATTTCTAAAACAGTTTGCATGACAGAATTTTCATTTTTGGGTGAACTATCCCTTTAAAGTATATATTTATTGTTAATGAACATATTGTAACTTGAACTCCTCAGAGGGAAATCCAGTAAAATAAGTGGGTGCATGGTTATGTAGTGATTATGGATTTGGCCTGGTGGTCTGAGGGTTTGAAACCTCAGCTGGAGTGACCCATGAACTGAATATGTATGAAGTTGTTCTTTGTCACATGAGGATGACGTGTGCTCCAAATCCTGATTCAAATTACCAGCTCAACCAGCAAGAACAAACATGGAAATTTGCACTTATCTAATGTCTTTTAGCAGGCCAGGGGACATTTCTTTAAATAAAATGATAATGTCAAGTAAACCAAACAGCTGGTGTCCTTTTCTCAAGAAGCACAGGTGTGCTGGTTGACTCGCTAGTGCTGTTTTTTGATGCTGGTTGGTTAGTAAGGGATGTTGTTGATCCACCAGTTAGGACAGTAGCAAATTAAAGGGGCAGTTCACCCAAAAATGAAAATTTGCTGTTAATTTCCTGACCCTCAGGCCATCCAAAGGTATAGGTGACTTTTTTTCTTGAGTAGAACAGCAAAGAAGATTTTTAGCTGAAACTGTGGTGCTTGGTTATTCATAAAATGCATGTTAGTGGCTGTCTCTCTTTGAGAAGAAAAAAAAAAATCTTATTAAGAACACAAAATTAATACCCATGGCTCCTGATGATGTACTTATGTCTTATGAAGCAAAATGATCGGTCTGTGCAAGAAACTGAACATTATTTACAACATTATTACCTGTAATCCAAAGTCCATATATTCAATTAATGTAAATGAATTAATAATTAAATGAAAATAGCTTACAAGTATTATTTAAATGTATACAATTCAGTAAATTAATAAGTGAATTGCATGTTAATAAAAATGTAAAAATGACTCGTACCACGCTCTACTAGCTAGTTGAAGGTTTAAGCTCCTTTTTTAAGTCGGGTGGGACTGTATTTATTAATTTGTGAGGCATACATAACTCTGATTCCTCAAGAGCTCTGTTTCTGATAGCTGATGGTTTTGAGTATGGCAAGGCGTGTCCATCACTTATAGGATGCTTTTTCTCTTTGTGGTTCCGGAAGGATTTTATAGAAAGCTAACCGATCACATTTAATGTGTTTCTGTCCCTCTGACTCAGTCTTTCTCTCTTTCTCTGTGGTTCTGCCAGTTGTTTCTCATGCAGACATGTAGAGAATCACTCTGAAGTTTCAGGATGAGAAAATGGCGCATTCGTTTACTCCACCAGGACCTAAAAGTTTCCGTAAGTTCACCCGTGAATCTCTTAAGGCCATCGAGAGCCGGATCGCTGAGGAGAATGCCAGGAAGTCCAAGGACAATCAGAAGAGAAATAAAGACGATGAATGCAGGAGGAAACCCAACAGTGGCCTGGAGGCCACGAAAAATCTGCCCTTCATATACAGAGATGTTCCCAGAGGGCTGGTGTCCACACCACTGGAGGACCTGGACCAGTTCTACAGCAATCAGGCAGTGAGTTTGGATTTATATTTCTCAACAAAACCATGAGAGTCCACAAAGGTACTGCGAGGGGTCCAAAGCATCACCCTGAAGACCGAGATTTAAAGTCTTATTTAAATCTAAGAAAAAATGTAAAAGAAAATTTAATAAAATATAATTTAATAAAACAAAAAGCTATTTCATTATCAATAATCAAATTTTCAGCAAATAATGTTTTCAAATGCAAATTAAGAAGAACTAATCATATTCTATGTTGTTGTTGTGCATGTTTTATTTATATATTATATAAGTATAATATTAATATAAAGATATAATTTATATATATATATATATATATATATATATATAAATAATTGGCAATATTGTATTTTTTACAGTCATGCTAATAAAGCAATATTGAATTGAATTGAATATATATATATATATATATATATATAAAATTATGTATTTATTTATTTTGCTGACTGTTTTGTCCATCTTTAATGATAATTATTCATGTTCTTCATCTACCTCTTGTTTAGACTTTTATAGTTGTGAACAAAAAAAAGACAATCAGCCGTTTCAACGCCGCTCCTGCCTTGTATATCTTCAGTCCCTTCAACCTTCTGAGGAGAATATCAATTAAGATTTTGGTACATTCATATCCTTCTCAACTGCCGAAACATGAAACTTGTCTTGCTGTGATGGTTGGGTCTTATGTTTAATCCGGTTTAATCCAGGGGGTTTCTACTGGTAGTTTACAACCCAAAAATGAGTGATTGAATCAAATTAGATGTCAAATGGACATGTTGTTCTCAGAAACCACTAACAAAACTACACAAGGTCAAAGAAAAGACGACCTAAATGGCATTAAAGACAGGTTCGTTTAAGGATAAACACGCTTTGTGTGATGAATTATTAGCAGCTGAGAGCCTGAAACTATGGCTTGATGACTTGATGTCCAATGTAAAATCTGATCCTGAAGCAAAATCAGTTGAGAACCGCTTTAGCATTCAATCATTTATCAAAAAAAAAAATCAATTTTAAATGGATTATCATTTTACTAGCTAAAGCCCCTTTAAATCTAATTTTACTCCACACTGCAGAAAAAATCTCATTTCAAGTGTTGTGTATTTCAGATTTGTTAATGATTTTGAGAATGATACCTTAAAAACAGTAGTACTGTAAAATATTATTTCAATTTAAAATAACTGTTTTCTATTTGAATATATTTTAAAATGTAATTTATTTCTGTGATGCAAAGCTGAATTTTCAGCATCATTACTCCAGTCTTCAGAGTCACGTGATCCTTCAGAAATCATTCTAATATACTGATTTGCTGCTCAAGAAATATTTTATTATTATCAATTATGAAAACAGTTGAGCTGCTTCATATTTGTGAGAAAACCATGCTTTTTTCAGGATTCTTTGATGAATAGAAAGTTCAAAAGAACAGCATTTATTTCATTTTTTTGTAATACTATAAATGTCTGCACTATAACTTTTGAGCAATTTAATGTGTTCTTGATGGCTAAAAGTATTAATTTCTTTTAATTTTCATTTAAATCTTAAAAAAAAATCTTTCTAATGCTACTGTAGTTCTATCACTTAGTTTCCTTAACTGCAGCTTTCACATTGTTCAGTATGTTTATAATGTTCACTATACTGGCAAACTGCGCTTTCATGGTCTACTCACAACCTCCAGACTGGGCCAAGAACGTAGAGTGAGTTGATCTCTTTGCTGTTTTTCAAGTATAGTGTAGAAATATTCACCGTGTTTGCTGAGTGCAGTAACTGAGGGTCTTGTTTTTAACAGGTATGCCTTCACTGGAATATACACCTTTGAAGCACTCATCAAGATCGTTGCTAGGGGATTCTGCATTGGACAGTTTACGTTCCTCAGAGACCCGTGGAACTGGTTGGATTTTATGGTTATAGTCATGGCGTAAGTATGCCAAATCTGTTATTTACCCCGGCCACACTGTTATAAGTTATTAGAATCCATTTATTGTCATTGCTTAAAGGTGAAGAGTGCAATTTTTTATAAGACTTTGCTGGTTTCCAACTGACCAGATTTATTCTGCCTTTACGATCGTTCATTAAAATGTAGTCTCTAAAACCACTTTTCTTTTTGGCTGACATCACCAAGACCTCTTGCTTTTCAACTCCTCCGCTGAAAGGATCCTACTCCTTTTTTATACGAAACACCCACTTTCACCATCCAGTTTATCTTTAAAATATGTCTGAAAATGATGACAGAATGTTCATTATTTTTACAATTCTGTTTGGTGCTGCTAATGGAATAAATTACACTCTTCAACTGTAGTGTTTCATAGTCCATAGAGAGGGTCAAAAATGATCATCTTCAGTTGTTACTGTCAGCGTGCAATGATAAGAGTGCTGCAGATAAAAGTGTCTGGGTAAATGTCAAAATATATATGTAAATCTATAGGTCGAAACACATTTCTTTTGAAATGCATTATGGAAGTATTGAATTGATAGATTATACGATTAGAGTAAAACATTTAGAGTTAAAACAAACAAACAAACAAATGTTGTTGGGGTTCAAAACTTGTTTTTCTTTGCTAAGACTTCTCAAAATTTGTCAAATTATTTAAAATGACAGAGAAAGGTTTACTGCAAAAAAAAGCAAAAAAAAAATTTAATATAGTTTTTATTATATTTTATTTGAAATAAAAATGTATTATTAAATATTAAATATTTTTATATACAATATGTTTATACACTCATTTATTAAAACACTTGAATAATATGATTTTTTTAGAGTTTAAATACTTCTGTTTATTTATTTTTAATCAGTTATTTATTTTTCATTTTAATTCTAATTTTATTTTAATATTTTTTTTTTTTAAGAAGCAGATATAATCTTAAATTATGCATCCTTAACTGATAATTAGTCCATAAAATGCCCATAAAGGCCATTGGCATCTTCAGTGCCCATCAGCTTTATTTGTATCTGTGTATTTGATCCCACAGGTTTGTTACAGAGTTTATAAACATAGGCAATGTATCAGCTCTCCGCACATTCAGGGTACTCAGAGCTTTGAAAACTATTTCAGTAATTCCAGGTAAGCAGAGAACACGTTTAGGTGTGCGACGTCTGTGTGACCTTTGAACCCGACTGCAACCCTGTGTCTTGACCTTCCTGTGTGTTGTATGTATGGCAGTGTTTGATTTCCCACCCTCCATGTTTCAGATATGTAACAGAGTTTGTGGATCTGGGTAGTGTGTCTGCGCTGCGAGCATTCAGAGTTCTTCGAGCCCTGAAAACTATATCTGTCATCCCAGGTGAGAGTTAGGGCAAAGCTCAGGGTCACAGATGCTGACACTGCTTTCTTCAAGCATGTCATGTTCTTCTCTAAGTGCTTAAAGGAGACATTTTCCAGTTTTCTTTTCAGGTGTTCTTGCTTTGATTCATGATTTGATGGTTGCATGCAAAAAAAAAAAAAAGTGATGTCTGAGTGACGTTGAATAAGTCAATTCTTTTTAATCAGTAGGTCAAAAATTCACATACCTTGAACTTTATCAATTTAAGAACGGTTTCTGTTCTTTTTGCTCGTGAGTCTTAAATCAGTGTGCTGGTTTACTACAAAAGTACTTAAAGGAATAGTTCACCCATAAAATAAAAAAAAACTGCAGAAAATGTACTCACCCTCAGCCCACCCAAGATGCAGATGAGTCTGTTTCTTCATCTAAGCAAATTTGGAGAAATGTAGCATTACATCACTTGCTCACCAGTGGATCCTCTGCAGTGAATGCATGGGTGCCATCAGAATGAGAGTCCAAACCACTGATAAAAACATCACAATAATCCACAGAACACTTAATGATGGATTTATTTATTTATTTTTAACAAATGTGCAGCTTTTCACTCTACAAGAGTGACTGGAGTGGTGTGGATTGCTTGTGGATTATTGTGATGTTTTTATCAGCTGTTTGGACTCTCATTCTGACGGCACCCATTCACTGCAGAGGATCCATTGGTGAGCAAGTGATTGCAATGCAAATTTCTCCAAATCTTTTCTGATGAAGAAACAAACTCATCTACATCTTGGATGGCCTGAGGGTGAGTAAATTTTCAGCAAATGTTCTTTTTTGGGTGAACTATTCCTTTAACAGTCACTGTGTTATTGAAATCTGAGCTAGATTTGTTAAGGGCAGTTATGTGATGTTTTTGTTTCTCCTTTCCTTTTGTGATGACTTTATGTTTGTACTGTAGCTGTCTTGCATGTTTTTGTGTAGTCACTGTTTAGTTATTTTGAGCAGTTATGTGCATGTGATACATGAAATACTATTGTGAACTTAAGCATTCATATATTTACTCTTGTAACATTAAGAGCGTATCAAACATATCAATGTTAAAATTTATATACATACAGGGTCCAAAATTAATGTAATGCATTAACTACAAAGTACTGTTACATGATTTAACTTGAATTGTAAGAATGATAGCCTGACCCTTGCTGAAGTGTCATTGGTGAATCATATTGTCAAATCATAAACAAAAGAGAACATCTGTTGTGACTTGCACATCTCCAAATGGCTAAATTTGGCAAAACAAGGAGTCTCTTGTATGTAATGTCACAATGACCTGTGCTGTTTGTCATAACTATACATGAAAACAACTGTTAAATAATTCCACTTCATAGTCAGAATAAAATATTTTGAAGTGAATTTTGGACCCTGATTACATTAGTGTAAAGTTGGAACGTGACAAGGTGTGCTCTGTTTTGCACAGGGCTGAAAACAATTGTTGGAGCTCTGATCCAGTCAGTGAAGAAGCTGTCAGATGTGATGATCTTGACCCTTTTTTGCCTAAGCGTCTTTGCTTTGGTCGGACTGCAGCTGTTCATGGGAATTCTAAGACAAAAATGTGTGGTCCAGCCATTCAATTCCAACTTAACCGTTTATTATTCACTTAACAAGATAGAGGACTGTTATCAAATAAGCGACTGCAAGGCATACATTAACAATCAGAGTAAGTTCATTTTCATTGTTTTGCTGAATGGATTCAGAATCTGATGCAGCTTATGTATCAATACATGAAAATATGTGCACAATAAAGGAATATGCAGTAAGCATGCAGATATTAAACTAAGCAAATCTCTTAAATGCTTTCATGCACCCAAAGGCAGTTATTAGAAAACAAAAACTTGAACGTTTATTTGTATGTTTGTTTTTTTACACAACATAGAGAGACAAACTGACAGATTGAATTAAGGCACAAAAAACAATACTGGACCTAGGTTTCATACAAAAATGTTAATTGCTGACAAACATTTTGCCCCATCCGTATATCCATCCAGCCATACACATGCATCCATACATTTATCCATCAATACATCCATACGTTTTGTCCGAAAACCACATAAAAGTATATAAATTAGTGACTGTACAACACAGATTTACTTACTTGGTTAGTGATTTAGAAATGGTACAGAACACTGAAATCATATTTAATTGCTCTATGTGACAAGTTATTGCAAATAATAGGGGTGTAAACATCATGTAATCCAGAGGGACTGATCATTTGCATCCTAATGCATAAATTGAATGTGAAGAGAGGTTATAGCACACCTGAAAACTGTCATGAAACTGTTGTGATGTGATGAACATTTCGATCAGGGCCAGTATAAATCCAGAGAAGAGTAACAGGTCCAATATACAGGTGCATCTCAATAAATTAGAATGTCGTGGAAAAGTTCATTTATTTCAGTAATTGAACTCAAATTGTGAAACTTGTGTATTAAATAAATTCAGTGCACACAGACTGAAGTAGTTTAAGGGTGAATCCCATTTCTCTGTCTTACCCCTTCCCCTTACCCCTTACCCTTAGTTTTGCGCGTTCACGTGAGCGTAAGGGCTATCCCAATTATCGTTTTGATTGAGGGGTAGGGCTAAGGGGAAGTGGTGGATACCC